>ML844969.1:17487-37167 GCA_009831015.1 Picea engelmannii | reverse complement strand
CAACCTCTGTTAGCAGTTGATAATCTTGACTTTCCTCAGCGCGCGACTCTGCGAAGAAACCCCCGTTAGCTGCTGAAAGTATGCACTTTCAACAACGCACCGCTTTGTAGAAGACCCTCCTTAGCTGCGGAAAGCGTGTATTTGTCACAGTGAGCCACCCGAGAACTGATTTTCAAAACTTTTTAATGTTCGTCACTTTGAACAGCGCGTCAACTGATGAAAAGAGCTCTTTAGCTGTTGAAAGTGGGCACTTTCCACAGCGCACAATGAATCTTTGAAAACACGTTAGTTGTGGAAAGTAAAAAATGACAATTTTGAAAAAGAAGACTTTACAATCCAAATCAAAACTTAAGTTTTGCAGCTAAAAAGACTCAACAATGAATTGCGGAAACTATCAATAGCCATGCTATCCACCATAAAACCCGACCAAAATGACGGTGCTATTTTGGGAGTTAACAATATGTACTGATGCTCCAAAATCCACAAACTAGGCATCATAATCATCCGTTTTAGTAGATAAAGCAACGTTAGACACAAACAACCTAAGATCTCATGAGTCAAAATTCGTGGGTTTGTCAATATCATCACTAGCAATAAATAATATGAGATCTTGATTTGAATATTTTTCTGCATAATGACTTGAATGTGTTTTAGGCTTATTCCTAGCCTCATCACTTTTCTTCTTATGACAGTCTTTAACCATATGTCCAGGTCGACCACAATAAAAACAACTCTTTGACTCATTCCTATCAGATTGCATACCTTGATTTGGAGATTGTCTTCTCTATGATGAACTGTCTCTCTGCCATGAACCGCCTCTCTTCCATGAACTACCTCCTCTGCCTCTTACTCCTGATCTCCCTCTCACAGATCTATTATTTGACCACATTGCCAAATATTTACTCTGAGGATTTAGATTCCCGCACCTCTCTTCCTCTTGCAGCAAAATACCTGTCAGTTCTTCAAACGTAGGAGGTTTCTCCCTTGCTGTGAGACTTGTTATGAACATATGATAATCTTATAGCATACAATTTAAGGTAATAGTCACTAGATCAGTGTTGGAAACATTTTCCCCTATAATTACTAGCTTGTCTTTCACCTCTTTAATGTGACCCAAAAATGAACTAACAGATTCATTTCCATCCATCTTAATGCCTAGCAATTTAGTTTTCAGGAACAAAATGTGATTTGTGTTGCTAGTTTCATACAATTCTTTAAGAGTTGTCCATGTTGCAGCAGAAGTTGTAGCATCTCTAATATGTGGAATTATGTTATCTTTAACTGACATGCACAACAATATTGTTGCCTTGTTTTCGTGCTTCTCCCAATCTTGGATCTGTGCTGCTGTTGCACCTGCAGCCGCATCAGGTTTCAGTTTAGTTCCCTTCGCAATGTTCTAGACACCATAGCCCTCCATGAGCATCTGCATCTTGAATTTCCAGTTAATGAAGTTCGAGCCATCTAACTTTTTGGCTTCATTGAGGTAGGTCTCTGCCAGGGGATTCACCATCACTGCAATTTAGTCTCTGCAAGTGAATCACCAAGGATATGCAACTTTCTGTCGAGTTTTCTCCTGTGCTGAGCAGTCTGTCGCTCTGCCTTCGGATACCACTGATCCGTCTCAATCTACCTCTGTTCTCAGTTTTCTTAAAAGAAGTATAAGAAAACCTTAAAAACACTTTATGTATTAAAAAAATAAAAATTTCCTTAAAATAAACCCCCTTTTTTTGTTTTAATACACATGTATGCATCCACTTTTAAATATCTACCTCACAATTTCTTGAATCTCTTACCCACTTTAATAAACTTTATAGTACATATAAAGTTTAAACTCCACATGCAACCACTTTAATAATAATAAAAAAGTGAATAACTTGTTCCACCATTTTCACCTCATGCTTTTAGGAAACTATCATAATAAATTTTAATATCCTTTATAACTCCATTCCACCTCACTCTTTAAAAAGAATGAACTAAAAGTTTAACTCACTTTAATAAAAAAACAACTCCAATGAAAGCTTTACTAAAAAACAACTCCAATGAAAACTCAAGCATGCAAACTACCAATTTTCCTTCACTCCACGCATGCATGCAAATCGTGAAATGGGGTGGATCGGCCCTCCAGCCTTGACCTACTCTCATGCAGCTATTCTTCACGCTCACAGCGCCAGATCTCCACGCTTATGCTACCTCACTCAAAAGCCCATGCATGCACCACGATTTCAACTCCACGATTGTCAACTCCACACAGCCCTCACGGATCCAGCTCACAGAACTCACGCATCTGATCAAACGTTTCTCACACTATCCATTCCTTCTCCCCATCGCTCTGATACCAAGATAAAATAGTAGAAACAAGCACACGGTGAGGCTATGCTCACTTCTGTATTATTCAATGAAGACGAATTACATCCTTATATAGGAAAAGACTCTACTGAGTTGGTTACATGAAAACCAAAGAAAACTAGACTCTTATTTAAGAACTGACTCTTAACACGCCTACAACTGACTCTCATAACTAAAGCTTATAACTGGTGCTTACAGCTGGCGCTTACTCCATTATTTCCAAGTGATATTGCTACCTACATTGTTTTTCATGACTGATTGTCCCAATTCTTTCTCGTTCCTTATTTGTTCAAGAGAGCACATAGACCAACTTCAGTTAGTAGTCTTCTATTTGTTTATTGGGTTTGAAGTCCTCTATGTCTTGCTATGAAAAGTCGGATAAATTACCTTCCTTTATTGGACTTATAAGAGATGTCAAATGTCCAAAGACTAACATTTGAAATATGGAAGGAAATGCAGCTTCTTGCTTGTGGACTTATAAGAGATGTCAAATGTCCAAAGACTAACATTTGAAATATGGAAGGACCAAAGACTAACATTTGAAATATGGACGGAAATGCAGCTTCTTGTGGACACATGTTGAAATATGGAAAGCTTCTTGTGGACACATGTTGAAATATGGAAGGAAATGCAACTTCTTGTGGACACATGTTTGGCATGTCCCATATTAGAAAGTGACTTCAATAATATTTTCTAAGGTAAGAATATTCAAGCTCACCAATTCTTGATTTCCATATATTTTAAAGGTAAGAATATTCAAGCTCACCAATTGTTGATTTCCATGGTGTGATGTTAAATGGACTAGTAAGACTATAAAGTTCTTAAAAAAGATTAATTATTCTTCTATTGTTTTTGTTGCAATCAAATCTTGAAAAATTATAATTGTGTATATGCAAACATTGCAGATTGTTCACAATGCAATGACAAGGATGAGCTGGTTGACATCAGAATTCTTTATGTTTGAGCTATAGCTTTCAATGGGAGACAATATTGATAGAACATTTTTCTTTTACCAGAAAAAAAACCTATATTTTACTGAGTAAATGGAATGTACAATCCTTAGGTGCTTAGTGTCACTTGTAACCTCAACAATGTGTTACTGTACATTGCCAGTTGTTCTGGCTAGCTATACCAATCGTTAGGATTTGTTCCTATCTTCTTAATTTGATTGCTTTGTTTCCTCTTTATACATTTAGCCTATCATCTAATACAATTGCGCTCTACACATTTTGGTTCCCGATCTGTCTACTCTGTTTTCTTGTATTGTCTACTTTGTTTCTTGTTTTGTCATGGTATCAGAGAGTGGGAGGTGAGACTCTTCACAGAGATTGTAGTATTCCAGATATAAAATAGTATGAAGAAAAAAATATTTTAGCTAGAAATGGGAGAGAAATAATGATATAACCAGAAAATACCAGAATAATACCACAACAATACCAGAATAACACCAGAATGAACACTTTGATTATTGATAGTAATGTTCACTTACCTCTTTGAGGTGGATTTTGGCTATAGACTGCTTCAAAAGGAGTCATGCGAGTAGTTGTATGGTAAGATGTGTTGTACCACCATTTAGCTAGGGGTAACCATTGATCCCACCGATTTTGTTTCCCAGATGCAAAACACCTCAAATATGTTTCCAAACACTTGTTGACAACTTCAATCTGGCCATCCGTTTGGGGTTGATAGGAAATGCTTAGATGCAATTGGGTGCCTTGTAGCTTGAACAACTCTTGCCAAAGAATGACGGTGAAAGTGGGGTCTCTGTCAGAGACAATATAATTAGGCATGCCATGAATCTTGAAGATATTATGCATGAAGATTTGATCCACTGTGGAGGTTGTGAATGGGTGTTGAAGAGCACACAAATGAGCATATTTGGAGAGACGATCGAGGACCACCATGATGACTAACTTATTGCTCGATTTAGGTAAGCCTACAATGAAGTCCATAGAAATATCTCGTCAAATAGCAGGAGGAATCAGAAATAGTTGGAGTGTGCCCAGAGCTTTGACAGTTTCTCCCTTGTTGTGTTGAAAAACCTCACATTCAGCGAAAAAGTTGTGGACGTCCTATTTCATACCCTCCCATAAAAAAAGAACGTTTGACTCGTTCATAGTTTTGGTAAATCCTGAATGCTCGGTTGTGGGTGGGGCATGAATTTCATAAAGCACTTTGGATTTAAGGTAGGATTTCTTTCATAAATACAAATGACCTTTGTAGTAAATATCTTCATTATGCCAAGAGTAACCTGTAGAAACTGAATAATTGTGTTGCAATTGGTGGAGCGTGATAGAAATTTTGGGGTCTTGCAACCATTCCTGACGAACAGCTTGGATCCAATTTGGTACAATGAAGGAGAGGGAGAAAAGGGACCCATCTTCTTCATACTTCCAAGAAAGAGCATCAACCACTACATTTTTCATACCCTTATTTTAAACAATCTCATAATCATAGACAAATAGCTTGGTCACCCATTTTTATTGTGTTTGGGATGAAATTCGTTGTTCTAGGAAATACTTGAGACTTTGATAATCAGTTTTGATTTGGAATCGTTGACCCAATAAATAAGGGTGCCAAAGATTCACAACATGCAGAATAGCTAACATTTCCTTTTCATAAATGGATTGGCCCAAATGTCGCTCTGAAATTTTTTTGCTAGTGAAGGCCAAGGGCCTTCCATCTTGCATGAGGACGACTCCAATTCCTTTTTCGGAAGAATCACATTCCAAGACAAATGTCTTTTTGAAGTTTGGGAGTGCTAGGACAGAGGTCAAGCACATAACATCTTTTAAGGCTTGGAAGGCTTGATCAGTAGTTGGAGCTACAATATTTCCATAATTTTTAACAAAATTCCTATAATAGCTCGTTAAACAAAACAAAAACACGCATGCTCTTAAAATTTTTAGGGCAAGGCCAATCTTGCATAGATTCGATTTTCCTAGGATCCACTTGACCACCATCATTGCCGACAATATGACCCATGTATTCCACTTTTGAGGCACCAAAGGCACATTTAGATTGTTGGAGGAAAAGTTGGTTCTTAGAGAGTAGATGGAGAACTCGATTCACATGGGAGAGATGGGATGACCAAGTTTTACTATAGATGAGAATATCATCAAATAAAACTAAGAAAAAGTGATGGAGAAAAAGATGGAAGACATGATTCATAAGGATTTCGAAAGTGGAAGGAGCATTACACAATCCAAAGGGAATTACCAAGAATTCATAATGACCCTCATGAGTGCAAAATGCAGTCTTGGAAATGTCTTCTTCTTTCATATAGATCTGTTGGTAGCCAGAACGTAGATCCAATTTGGTGAACTACTGAGCACAAGTCAATTCATCCAAGAGGTCATCAATGACATGAATGGGGAGGTTTTCTTTGATTGTGAGTTTGTTGAGGGCGTGGAAATCAGGACACATGTGCCAAGTACCTTCTTTCTTGAGTACCATGACCACATGGGAATAATTGGGGCTAGTATTGGGATGGATAACACTGAATTCTAGTAATTCATGAACAATTTTCTAAATCTCATTCTTTTGGGAAAAGGGATGACGATAAGGCCAAACATTGGGAGGAAGACTTCCCAGGATGAGAGGGATGGAATGATCATGGAATCCATAGGAAGGGGGAATTTCTTTAGGGGCGATAAAAACAACTTGGTGGCGGGAGAGGATAGATTGGAGGTCGGGATGAACATAAGGTGTCTCAACAACATGAATGGAGTGGAGTTGGGATATAATTCCTGAATTACCATTTTTTAAGAGCTTTTTCATGCGATGGGAACTTATGATCTTAGGGGAACCTATTGTGATTCCTTGGAACTTATATTGTTGTCCCTCCTGCTGGAATTACATGGTTGAGTCCTTAAATACATGTGAATGGGGCCATGAGTGCGTAACCATTCCTCACCAAGAACAATGTCACAACCACCCATGTCTATAGAAAACATATGGGATTTCAGGTGATACCGACCAATTTGGAGGTGCACATTTTCACATCATCCTCCAGATTTCATGGAACCACCATTGGAAATCATGATTTGAAAATTTTATCCAAGTGGATATCAGTGGCCACCCACCTTTTTCGACTGGCTCAAAACAATTTTCTGACAATTTTGGCAATTTACTATTTTTAGCGGTTTTTAACTTCCGGGACAATTTTGAGGGCCCAAATGAAGGTTTTTCAAGACCTAGGTTCTCAATAATATTCGATGGCATGATTGAGCCTCCAAAATGAATCTCCTCGACAATACCTTTCCAACGAGCTATCACACGCCTAAAACAAAGATCGTATGCAAAAGTTACAACCCTGGGAAGTTGATGTACTCACTTACCCAAATGGGGCCCACATGAATTTTGGCACTTCATCTCCTAGGGTTAAGTTTTTGGATGTCTAGGTTTTTGGAATTCCTGTTTATTGTAAAAATGCCTTCAGAGCCTCATTGTAACCATCTTCTTGCGAATGTGAGTAGTCGTCACATCTCTTCTTAGAGATACGCTGCCACCATTCTAGCGAGTCTTTCACTCTGTATTTTTACAGTCTCTGTACATTTCTTTCATTAATAGAAATCACGTATTATTGTATATCCGTGTTTATGGTTGCATCTCTGATACATTTATGTTATCTTATTGAATAAATGAGATATCTCTGTGCATTTATTTATTATATCTCCGCTCGCATTTCGTGCCAAAAATAATCTGGATTAAAATTATTGATGACATAGATGTAACAATTGATTTCTTGGGCAATGCAGCGATGAATAAATTTTATGGGTGTTACCACTGTCCACAAGGATGATGACTTTCGTATTTTTGATGTAACCAATTAATTTGAGAGTCTGGGGAGTAGAGAAGATAGTGAGGGAATTAAGTGAAATCACCAGGTCAACGTCGGGTAGGTCAGAGGGTGGGGTGCGGTTAGATGGCAGTGGTAGTTCCTCGACAGGCGAAAACACGAAATCTTCTTTAGAAAGATCCTCAGTGACAGCCATAAAAATATTTTGTTCCTTACACTTGTGCCCGGGAAAATATTTGTCATCACAATTATAACAAAGACCCTTGAGTTGACGTTCAACCATTTCAGCCCTAGTAAATTTATGGATCTTGAGGGGAGTTGCAGAAGGGGTAAAATGGGTGGGTTTAGGGCGAGGAGGAAAGGAGGGCTTGTGAGTCTAGGAGGACACAATCTGTTGGGATTCCTTAGCTCATTGTGTAGCTTCCAACCAAGTATGGGGGTGTTCCATGAGAACATGGGCACAAATTTCATCTTTGAGGCCACTGATAAAGAATTCCCTTAAGAAAGCATCTGACATTCCCTCCGTTATGAAATCTAATTGTTCAAATGTGGAAATAAAATCTTCCAATGTCCCATATTTCTTTAACTTGGTCACATGACCTAAATGGTGGGTGTCAGAGCCAAAGCGGTCATAAAGTTTGGCCACAAATTGTGTCCAAGCAAGATACCCTTGGCATGCCTTTTTTCACCATTGCCACCATTTCCATCTTTCCATATACATATGTAGGATACCATAATGAATATTAGCTAAATCATCAGTAATGTCATGCAAAGATAAATAATGTTCCATTTGGGTGACCCAACCTATAGGATCTGATCCATCAAATTTGTTCACCTCAATTCTAGGAGGGCAGAGGTCTCGAGAAAAGTGGGTAGTATGAGGGCCTTGGTAATGGGAAGAGTCATGGTCATCCTGATAAGATGTTTTTTCAGAAGAGGAAGGGTTATGATAACGACCTAGGAAGTATTCTTTGAGCTCTTTGATGTGGGAACATTTTTCCTTGAGGTTTTTGATGAGGGAACATCGCTCTTTGAGGTCTGTGATGTGGAAACATTGTTCCTTGAGGATATCAATAGTGGAATTGTTGGAGCTAATGTTGGCACGAAGATGTTGGATGTCTACCTTGTATTGGTTGTTGTTAGCAATCAAGGTATTGAGTTCTTGGGTTTGTGTGGTAGTCATTTGGAAAAAGGAGCAGGAAAATGATATAGGGGAAACAAAAGGGATCTGGAGGGTTGAGTGGAACCACTGAAAAAAAAGGGTGTCAAATGATAGGCACCACCACGATCAGGGAAAAAAGGGGGATCCAAAGGGATAGGAGACAAATAAGGGTGTCATAGATGGGTCGGGTCCACAAAAAAAAAATTGTGTTAAAAATGATAGATCTTGTTTGTTCTATTTTTGTTTCTGTCCCCAGGGGTGGGATATTTAGGTTTTCTACAGAAAATGGTTTTCCCTGTGATATATCTCTCTGATATACAAGAAGGGTCCAATACTAGTGCTCGACCAAATATCTCAAGGCACCAACTAAGGAGGATAGATCATGCCCTTAGCCATACGACTAGACTTCCTGGGTACTAGAGAGTATTTTCCCGAGTGTTGTTCTTGGTGGTACTATAGAAGTCAGGAGGCTAATTGGTTTATCAATGGAGGGCTTCAAGAAATCTAGGTCGATCCATATACAAGTGTTTTCTGATGCGCTTCCACTCGAAGGGGTACCAACAGGGGTTACAAGGGTGGCCAACAGATGTGTTCTTAAGTACCTCTTGTATTTCCTGCATGTATGACTCCCCGAGCATAGGTTTATGTGCATAATGACAAATATTTGTATCATTAAGACGTCGGAATACATCTTTACCCTGAAAAAATTTAACCCACAATTTTTTGCTGAGGAAGGTGCTCTGATACCACTTGTAGTATTCCAGATATAAAATAGTATGTAGAACATAAATATTTTAGCTAGAAATGGCAGAGAAACAATGATATAACTAGAAAATACCAGAATAATACCATAACAATACCAGAATAACACCAGAATGAAAACTTTGATTACTATTAGAAATTTCTACTTGCCTCTTCGAGGGGGCAACCTCCAGCAGCGCAGAGCTCTATTAAAATAATATCCAAGACAAGATTTATCAAAAGAACAATCTAGAGGAAGATCCTTCTAGAAGCGGAAGCTTCTATTAGGTATTCTTACATTTGACTTATTCTTCCTTATTGCTAGGCCTTATTAATATTGGCCTTTATTACATGGAATTATATTATTCTTCCTACATGAGGGGTTAGGGAGGTTAGGTCCCTAACAGAGCTTGGAGAGAATTCCTCTCAAAAGAGCGTTGGAGACATCACAACGCTTGGAGGAAGCCCTGCAGAAAGAGATTCAAAGGACGAAGCATTTAAGAATTTGTGAAATCCCTTCTTCAAGAGGAAAATGAAAAAGTAGCATAGGAGAAGCTACAATAGTTGTTAGATCCACCGCGGGAACAGATATGGGCGATCAGATCAAGCCCAAATAGATTGCGTAGCACATAGAGGAGAGAAACAGATCTCATCCATTAGATCTAGTTGCAAGTGACATTAGTCGTTCAATCAAGGAAAGGCGTGCAAGGTTTAACAATTGGAGTCCTTCAGACTTCGTGAGTCCGGAAGTTTTCAGGGTTATGTGCAAAGGATACTGGATTCCAGAAGTCCCAGGATCCAAAGCGAATTTGGACCATTGGATCTAGTAAACATGTCCCTGGTGTTTTTTTATCTAAAGGGTATCCACAATTTTCAATGAAGGATGTAATATTTTATAGGTGTTGTGTAGTTTTTTCTTTGGTATTGTCCCTATTCTCTAATATTAAGATGAGAAAAACATCTTTTAAATGTGGGATGTTTGAACTAGGAGTAAAACAATTTATATTGTACGTTCGAAGATGAAGCACTAGTGAAAAAGATATTGCTTCCATTGTAAAAGAAATGTGAACTAGAGGAGCTACAAAAATAGTGTGTGATTCTAAAGGGTGTTGATTTTCCTTATTGGTAGTTGATGCATGTGGAAATAAGGATTTTAGTTATTGATCAAAGAAAGATGAGGATTGCAAAGATCAGTTGGTGCAGGGATTACTCTTTCTTTCTTAAGTGTGTAATTTGATTCTTAAATTGTCTTATGAGGTGTCTAGAACATTGTTAAGAGATTAAACACTAATAGGAGATTAAATTTTTGTGAAGATGATTTTTAGAGTTTTTCACTTGTAGAGGATTTTGCAAAGGTGGGGGGTGAATGTTTTTGTGGAAATTGGTCTTCGGAATAATTTTTTATTAAGATGCTTAATACAATGGTTCATTGGAGCTCCATGAATTACACACCAAATAGGTAACAATTCAAATGGCACCTTCCATAGGATGGTGCGCTCAATGGATAATGACACACTCCTAAGGGATGTCCATTTCCAAAGAAAGACTTTTACCAGATGATACACAATATATGTTGCTCCATATCATTTAAAGCATTGTGTTTCCAACATTGTAGTTTTCATGTAATATTGGATAGGCATCAATCTCTAATATGGTGTGCCTATTATTGTACAACACATTTTGTTACCTTTTAAATAACGATTTTCCCTTGTTGGAAATCAATGTTGGATACTATCACCATTTTTGGTTCTTTGATAATTATTGGTCACTTCATAGTTAAAGAAACATAGGAATTTGTATTGAAGTAGTCCATTGATATGGAAGTCAAAATAGTGCATTGATTGAAGAGGCACAAGGTTGTGTATGTTTTTTTTTAAAATCAATTTCTACTTTTTTCACCACATTTCACTATTAGTGCTTTATTTATCCTTTATAGCACTGGTGCACTTGTTTAGACTAAGTTATCCTTGCTACTTTGCTAGTGTTTTCTCATCCATCTAGCATTATCACACATTATGCAAGAGGATAGGGTTTAAAAATTTTCCTCTCGAAAGCCCTAATTTCATTTACTTCTACATTTGATGTTATGGATACTTAAGAAGAATTATGATCAACAAGAACTATGATCAATAAGAACTATGACCGATAGGAACTATGATCATATTTATTTTTTGTCATAGTTCCTGTTGGTATCATTCATAGTTCATGTTGGTCATAGTGCTTCGGTCAGGGTTCCTTCAACAATTTCCTTGTTAGTCAAATTTCATCGATCAAATTTCCTATCGGTCATAGTTTCTTTGGTCATAGTTCCTATTGGTGTGGATCGTATTTCATCTCAATCATAGTTCCTATTGGTATGGATCGTATTTCATCTCAATCATAGTTCCTCTTAGTAATAGTTTATGTCGATCAAATATCTTAGTTACTTGGTCATATTTCCTATTGGTATCAGTCTTAGTTCCTCGATTAGAGTTCCTTCATCACATTTATTGTTGGTCATAGTTCCTATCGGTCATAGTTCGTGTTGGTCATAGTTCCTAGGAAATCTGACCCATAGGAACTATGATTGAGAAACTAGGATATTTGACCGACAAGAACTATGACTGATAAGAAATATGACCAAGTAAATCTCATTGATAGTAACTATGACCAACATGAACTATTACCAACAAGAACTATGATCAATAGGAACTTTGATCAAGGAAGTATGATATTTGAATGATAGGAACTATGACCAACAAGAACTATGATCATAGCTTTTATTGGTCATAGTTCTTGTTGTTCACAGTTATTGTCGGTCAAAGATCCTAATTTCTCCATAAAATTTCTTATTGGTCATACTTCCTATCCATCAAAGATTCCAATTCCTCAATCATTGTTCCTATCAGTCCTAATTCCTTGGTCAAAGTTCCTAGGAACTATGACTAACAAGAACTATGGCCAATAGAAACTATGATTGAAAAGAACTATGACTAACAAGAATTTTGATGAAGGAACTCTAACTAAGGAACTATGACCAACAAGAACTATGATTCTCCAATATCACCCTCATTTACCACACTTTTGAGCTCTCCATTATTTATGACAGTTCTATTCTCTCCACATTGTGATATTCTTCAACAAACAAAGTTGTTTCTTTCCCATCAAGGATAGTTTCTCTTGGATATTCACCATATTTATAAGAAGATGGATGAAATTTCATTGAAAAATCAAATGGTTCATCTAATACCATGGGAGTCTTATCAAAATTTGGTGGGACTAAAGGAACATTTTCCGGTGTCATATCAAATATTGGCCTAGAACATTGCTTATAGAAACATTTAATAGTGTCATCAATATCAAATATATCATTTTATTCACTATTGGTTTTGGGTGTATTATCATACAAAGGATTTGAACTTTGATAAAAAAAAAATATAGATGGTGTCAATAGTAACAAATATATCATTTTCTTCACCAACAACATGCAGTGTCTTGGCATATAATGGCTTTGAAATTTGGTCAATAGAAATATAAAAATTTGGTGAATTAAAAGGAGTTTCAACATTTTTTCCAACATTGGGGATTTGACTCATTCCTTCCCCATATTTAACACCTTCATACATCCTTTCCTCCATATCTAATGAATATGGATTGCCAATAGATATAATATTTCCCTATGACCTTAGGAAATATGACTGATAGGAACTATGAACTTAGGAACTGTGAATGACAGGAACTATTCTCTAGAAATATAACCAACAAACAAAGGCCATAGTTCCTTTGTAGGTCAAAGTTCCTTCATCATATTTCTCATGGTCATAGTTCTCGTCAATCAGAGTTCTTGACTGGATATTGAAATATGACCAAACTTTGGCTAATAGGAACTATTCCTTGAAACTACGATTGACAAACGAAGGCCATACTTCCTTTGTCGATCAAATTTCCATTGTTATATTTCATGTGGTCAAAGTTATTGTCTATCAAAGTTCCTAACTAACAAAGTAACTATGACTTAAGTAACTTTGAATGACACGAACTACTCCTTGGAGCTACAACTGACAAACAAAGGTCATAGTTGTTTTGTCGATCAAAGTTCCCTCATCATAGTTCTTATCAGATAGAGTTCTTGATTGAAAAATGAACTATGACCTCAAGAACTTTGACTAACATGGACTATTCTGAGGAACTATGATCGAAAAATAAAGATCATAGTTTCTTTGTTGGTTAAATTTCCTCCATCATAATTCCTATTGTCATAGTTCCTGACTAAAAAAGGAACTATGACCTCAAGAAATTTGACTAATAGGAACTATTCCATAGAACTAAAATCGACAAATGACGGTCAGAGTTTCTTTTTTGTTCAAAGTTCCGTCGGAAAAGTTCCTAACTGATAAAGGAACTATAACCTCAAGAAATTTCATTGGCAAGAAATATTTCCTATAACTATGATTGAAAAACAAAGGTCATAGTTCCTATGTCGGTCAAAGTTCCTTCATCATAGTTCCTATGGTCATATCTCCTGGCTAACAAAGTAACTATGACCTCAAGAAATTTCACTGATATGAACTATTCCTTAGAACTACGACCAACAAATGAATGTCATAGTTCCTTTCTCAGTCAAAGTTCCTTCATCATAGTTATTTTCAGTCAAAGATCCTTCATCATAGTTCTTTTCAATCAAAGTTCCTAACTCACAAAGGAACTATGACCTCAAGAACTTTGATTGTCAGGAACTATTCCCTTGAACTACGAATGGTAGATGAAGTTCATAGTTCCTTTGTAAGTGAAAGTTCCTTCATCATATTTCCTATGGTCATAGTTCTTGTTTGTCATGGTTCCTAACTAAAAAGGGAACTATGACCTCAATAAATTTGACTAACATGATTTTTTTCTTGGAACTACAACCGACAAATGAAGTTCATAGTTCCTTTGTTGGTCAAAGTTCCTTCATCATAGTTCTTGTCATTCAAAGTTCCCGACTAATAAAGGAACTATGAAATCAATCATTTTGACTAACATGAACTATTCCCTAGAACTATGACCAACAAATGAAGGTCGTAGTTCCATTGTCGCTCAAATTTCCTTAACCATAGTTCCTTTGGTCATAGTTCTTGTAAGTTACAATCACTACCTGACAAAGGAACTATGACCTCAAAAAATTTGACTGTCAGGAACTATTCCTTGTAACTACGATTG
This sequence comes from Picea engelmannii, assembly GCA_009831015.1. Lineage (NCBI taxonomy): Eukaryota > Viridiplantae > Streptophyta > Pinopsida > Pinales > Pinaceae > Picea > Picea engelmannii. The sequence continues at coordinate 22,939 of ML844969.1, read as the reverse complement.
AAAAATGAAGGTCATAGTTCATTTTTTCAGTTAAAGTTCCTATGATTTAGAATTCCTAACTAACAAAGGAGCTATGACCTCAAGAGATTTGACTAATAACAACTATTTCATGGAACTACGACTGACAAGGGAAGGTCATAGTTACTTCATAGTAAAATTTCCTTCGTCATAGTTCCTGTTAGTCAGAGTTCCTGAATGACAAAGGAACTATGACCTTAGTAAATTGTATTGATAAGAACTATGAATGAGAAAGGAACTATGAGATCAAGAAATATGATCGATGAGTTGTTATTGGTTATAGTTCCTTTGTTGATCATAGTTCTTGAGGTCATTGTTCCTTTGTCAATAAGGAACTATGACTAAAAATAACTATGACTACATGAACTATGGTGAAGGAAATTTGATCAAAAAAGGAACTATGACCTTCACTTGTGAGTCATAGTTCTAGGGAATAGTTTCTCCTCAAACATTATGATATGATTTTATTTTTCACTCAAATCAATGCCATTATCCTTTACAAAAAAAAAATCAATGATATTGGTGGGAATTTAGGTCTTTATTCCCTACTTCTTTTGTTTTTATGAAACTTTGGTTTTCAAGAGGACTCATTTAAACTCTTTAGACACTTTGGTTTTCAAGAGGACCAACAAAGGAACTATGACCTTAAGGAGTCTAGTGAATAGGAACTCTAACTGACATAAACTATGACCAACAAGGAACTATGACACTCAATAACTCTATACAACATGAATTATGACCCATTGTAACTATATACAGAAGTGGGCTTCCATATATGCACACATTTGGCAAAATGTGCATATACAAAATCACGTTTGTATTTGTCCATGTCAAATGTCGTTGGATGCAAGTTTGAATATATTTCCAAAATGAATTATCAAGGAATTGTGGGCCTTAAAATTTCCCAAAATGAATTATCAAGGAATATTTCTATAAGAATTCTATCCGATAATGACTTGGAATTAATTCTAGGAGTCCATTTGGGATCTAGTATCTCAATCCTTTCTTTACTCCCAATTACAACAAATATGGGAATTCAATAATTTTTTTATCTATATCATCACCATACACATTGTAACAGGAAGCCAAAATCAGAACTTGCAATGATTTGTGCTGATAAAATGTAGGAACTCCATATCCTATGATTAACTCACAACCCATGACATTGATTTCCTTGACAGTTTTCAACAATGGAAACCAATGAGATATCTAATATATTGGTTGGACAAGAAAATTTTATGCTTTCAAGGATAGAAACTGCACCAAGAGCTACATCCCTAGTGTCAGTAACTCTAGGCCCACATTCATCCCAATTTAGAACTTGCAAGCAATATAGTTGATGCATAAGACTTACCCCCAAGTCTAGGATTTGGTCGTATTCTCGAAGGTCTATCCTCTTCAATGTTCTTGTAGAACCATTACTGACATAAACTCTTGTCGATAGGGGCTTCATTTTTGACAACACAGGTATTTCAACAGAAGAAGAACACCTTCAGTAACCACTCATACAACCAGATCAAATATTAACACATCGATGTTTTTACGTGGTAAAATACCTATAGGGAAACATCCATATCCCTAGCCAATGTGGCCACTTGGAGAAATTTATTAATGAAAAATAAAATATTATAGAGAGATTTACAAGACATTTTCTCTCAATCGATCATCGACAAATGACCTTCCATGCTATTTAAATAGAGATCATGGACCAATCGGGTGTTAAGCCACAAATCAATGTGGTTGTTAATATCAAAGATAATATGAGTCGTATGATCACTCTATGTTGGGAACATATCGTGACCGTCAAATTTCCTAACTACAAATGCATACTAATGCATACTAAGTAAACACACTTTTACCTAACGACACATTAGACTAAGTTGACCTTAACTAACTCCTAAGTGTCTAAATATCCTAACATCCCCCCTTAAGAACAACTTGGGATAGGATTGAATGATTTACAAAGGAAACATAACAGGAGAAGGAAAGAGCAATTAGAGCCTATTCCCCCTTAATGATAAATTCTTGAGCTCCTAACATAGAATAAAGTTTGGAAAACTTCACTTCTGTAAGAGACTTTGTGAAAATGTCTACAACTTGATCTTCTATAGGGAAAAAGAGAACTTCAATAACTTGATCATAATGAGATTTTTTATGAAGTGCATGTGTATCTCGATGTGTTTATTGTGATAATGTTGAACTAGAAATTTGGTGAGATTGATCCCACTTTGATTGTCACACCAAAGGGTGGTCAAATGTTTCTACTAGAATCCAAACTCTGAAAGGATCTATCAAAGCCACAAGCATTCTTGACTTTCTTTAATCGTTGCTCAGTATTATGATTTTGTTAAAGAAAGAGTGATATCCTATTGTTTCTTACAGGTCCAAATGATATGTCCTAAACCAAGGCTAAAAACATAACATGCAATAGACTTTCAATCAATAGGGTCACCGACTCAATCTGAATCATTGAAACCAGACAATAACAGATTCTCACTGAGTTGTAATGTATCCCAAACTAAACCATACCTCGAGCATAATGAAGTATCCTTTTAGATTCTTTCCGATGGATTTCATGGGGTGAAACAAGACCAGAAACAAAGGAAATATTAGGATGGCTATGAGTCAAATATAAGAAGCTACCAACCAACTGGTAGTACAAGGTGGCATCAAATTCCATAAAAGTGCAAGTGGAAACAAGTTTGAATCCAGACTGGAAGGGAGAAGGGCCTGGTTTAGAATCATCCCTGTGAAAGTGGTGAAGAAGGTCACAAGTATACTTAGACGAGAAAAGAAAAAATCCTTCATTTGTTTGCAAAACTTCGAGGCCGAGAAAATAGTGCAAATAGCATAAGCATATCATTTCAAATTTATTTTTTAAGGTTGTATTTCACATGGGTCAAACTTTTTGGGTCACTACAAGTGAGGATAAGGTCATCAATATAAATAACAAGGATTATGAGATGGATTCCTACTTTCTTGGTATAGACATTAGGGTTAGAATAACATCTAGAAAATATGGTATCAAGAAGAAAGTTGTTTGTTTTGGAATACCAAGCTTGAGGATCTTGCTTAAGACCATAAAGAGATTTCTTAAGGCGAAAAACAAGGCTAGATTCATTCTAGACATATCCAAGAGGTTGTTACATGCATATTTCTTCTTCCAAATCCCCATGCAAGAAGGTGGATTGGACATCCATCTGATGGAACTCCCGTTTATGTGAGGCTGCAAGGGCTAGAAAAAGGTGGATGGAATTCATTTTAGCTATACGGGAAAAAGTTTCATTATAGCCAATTCCTTAAACTTGGGAAAATTTTTGGCAACTAACCGGGCCTTGAGTATTTCAACACTTTCGTCTGATGCATACTTAGTTCTGTATACCCATTTCCATCTGACAAGTTTTCTTCCTTTCAGAAGAGATACAACATCCCAAGTATCATTTTCCATTAAAGAACAATACTCTTGATTCATTATTGTATCTCAATCTGGGTGACCTAAAGCTTCTACAAATGTTTCTATATCATGAGTCTCTTAAACTTGAGCCAAAAGAGAAGAGACTCACTGTAATTTTGAATGTGTCTAATATTGATCTGAAGGATCACCAACAAGATCACCAACTATTTCTTAAGTTGAATGGACCCATCTTGGAAGTTGTTGTGTTGGTGTAGGTTCATGTTCAAAGGACTCATCTAGAGGAAGGTGAGAAGGAATAGGTGGATTTTCATCCTCACTATCATCATATGAAGAAGAAGAAACCAAAATATGAACATAAGATGGCACAAATGCCAAATATAGATTGCAGGCCGAAGAAGGCTCAAATTCTAAATTATGCTCTCAAGCCAAGACATTTTCATAAAATTTAACACCTCTTCTAATAATAATTTCATTAGAATGAGGTTGAAGAAGCCTATAACCTTTGAAATACTCAAAATAACCAAAACAAATACACTTCTCACTTTTAGGCTATAAATATTTCCTTTTCTCAACAGGAATATGAGCCCATGCTACACTTCCAAATACACAAAAGTGGTTTACATATGGCTTAATTTTATTCCATGCTTCCTTTGTTGTTACATTTTTTAGAGCATTTGTGGGAGTGCAATTTACTATTTAATTTGCACAATTAATGGCTTATACCCAATAATTAAACCTTAATCCCTTATATTGGATCATACAATTAGCCATTTATTTTAATATGTGGTTCTTTCTCTTAGCAACACCTTTTTGTTGTGGTTTATATGGAACAATGTGTTGCATTTGGATGCCTTGTGTAGTGTAGTAACTCATAAAAATTTTGTTCACATATTCTCCTCCATTATATATTCTTAACCGTTGATGTTCATGTCCAAATTGTTTTTCTACAGGGGCCTTGTAGTCCAAAAAATTGTCAAGAACTTTTCTCTTAATTTTTAAGAATTAAACCCAAGTGCGTCTGGAGAAGTCATTAATGAAAAGGAAGAAATACTTGCATCCAAAAAAAAAGGAGAAGAAATAAAACCACACAAGTCACTATGAAAAAGTTGCAAAGGGGCTAAGATGTGCCAAGTGGCATGTTTTTTAAAACTATCCCGATGATGTTTTCCAAGAGCACAACCAACACAAATGCCATCTATGCAGGAAATGAGAGGAAGACTAGTCACCATTTGTTGATTACATAGATGCTGCAATGAATGGTAATTTAGATGACCAATCCGCTCATTCCAAAGTTTTCTCAAGTCATTGCTATGAGCAACAAAAAATGATGGAAAAGATGATGACCCAAAATTTTCAAACTTGTACAAGCTTGATTTGAATTGGATTCTTACCTAAATTATTTTGTAAATTTGTAATAAAATTGTAATTGTTGTTTTCATTTTATTTTGTATTTTGGAAAATGGGAAGTGGAAATCAACCATGTGATGGTTGTCCTTCCAAAGGAAACATATTAAAATAATTAAGGTTGTAGAAAATATGGAAACGAGTTGAAATGCAAGGAGAAAGAGGGGAGGACAATAGAAGAAGTTATATCTTGAATAGGGTAGCCTGCTTGAGGTTGAGTGGATGGAGTTAATGTTCCTAGTCACTCTAAGTGAAGGTGTCTCTGAGCAATAGCTTGCTGCAATTTTGGTCTTCACAGTGTGTAGCAATCCACAGAGTCTTTGTATATAGCTCACCTATTTGTAATTTCTCCTGAGCATGATAAAAAAATTCCATTTAAAATCTAATCTCTGTGATTTAATGCATTATATTCTTTGGGTAATTTTTCTATGAGTTATAGTGATCTATACATTCTCCATTGAAGTATATTTCATCATGAAATGTGCATTGGATGTAGCTTGGGTGGTTGGGAGGAATGGTTGTTACCCTCCCCACCCAGGTTCAATTCCTTGTAAGTGACATGTGATTCCCTTAAATGGGTCTATATGATGCTCTTGTTGTTGAGCCCCCAATATT
>ML844969.1:4569-17453 GCA_009831015.1 Picea engelmannii | reverse complement strand
GTTCTGTGGACGTAGTGAGTACCGGTCTTCGGTGTCATGAACCACATGTAACAATGTGTTTCATTTGTATGCCCTATGTAGTGCATTAACTCATAACATTGTTGTTCACATATTCTCCTCCATTATCTATTCTTAACCTTTGATGTTGATGGCCAAATTGTTTTTCTACAAGGGCCTTGTAGGAAAAAAAAAATTCAAACACTTTTCTCTTAAGTTTTAAGAAATAAACCCAAGTGCGTCTGAGAAGTCATTAATGAAAGGTAATAAATACTTGCATCCAAAAAAAATAGGAGAAGAAAGAAAACTACACAAGTCATTATGAATATATGCATCATCATCTACCTTGGCAAACCATCCCTCACCATATCTCTCATGCATAATGATCTACCTCGGGAAACCCCTTCAATAGTTATGCAACACTTTCCATTTTTATTTAGTAACAAAAATACATACATTACCTTTTTTAACAAAAAGGTTCATCAATTCCAACATCCACACATTTTTAGTCTGCCCATAGTATTTTAGCAGGTTATAGTTATATTTACAAGTTAGGGGAAACATGGGTATTACAATAATAAATTGTGGATGCTCTCTCTCTCTTACTCAACATCCCCATTTGATATGCACATCCTTAATCTAGCATTATTTTCCCACCTTAAAATTTCATTGGAGGTTTCCATATTTCTTATTGAACCCAAAAGTCTTATTCTTGCAACTTCTTAAATAAACCAATGCATATTTTGAAAATATTCACCTGCATTATTTCTCATCCCTCTAGGATCTCTTTTCATTTTCATATTTTCTCCTCAATTCTAATATGGAAATATTATGTAATCTCATTTATTCCTGTAAAATTCTCCTCCATTGAGGCTAAAAGTCCTTTATCATCTCATTTTATGAATAATTGTCCCTGCCTTTTCCTCATATATATATATATATATATATTTCTCTTGCATCTTCCACATATATAGAGAGACCTAATTATGAGCATTCCATGATCCATATATAACCTTAAGCTTCTGATCAATGTGCATATAACAACATTTGTTAGCTAGAAACTATAATTTACAATTCTGGAAACATATGCATCATTTTTCCCTTTAAGTTCATTAGTCATCTTCCTTCTGATCCCTTGTGAACTTAAATACTCAATTCACAAATTCAGGTGGATATCTAGATTCTTATTTCTAATATCTTTCCAATGACTACTTTCTTTCCCAAATCTGATCTTTGAGCAGAAATTTATAGTCATATGAATATTGTTAATTTACTCTTTTTGTACACTTCATTCTGGTGCAATTAATCCCAGACAACAACTTATGTCATTTGTAGAAGTAAATATGTCAGGAACCAAAGAAACTTTTATATGAGACATAGATAGTAATGATGAAATGAAACTCACAACAACTCTCATATTGTCAATTAGATGCTCCAGTAAAAAACTAAAACAATATGGGATTGAAAACTTTGTCATTTTTCACCCCTTTTTCCAGACTTACAATTTTTAGCCAAACAGGCTATCTCCCACACTGTGCACTTCTAGAAAAATTTCACTAAAATAAAGTTGTCTAGATCGGTGAGTATAAAAATATTGAATAAATATTTTTTTCCAGTTTTACCATCTAGGGGCCATTTTCCTCCTCTGAAAATCCTTAAATCCCTAAAAAGTGGCTTGGAATAGTGGATTTTTTCCTGTTTTAGCATCTCCATTCCAAACGTCTTTGGATTTATTCAATTCCTTCCTAGATTATTTTTATGTCTTCTTTTTGGACTCTCTCCAATAATTTTAGATCAATTTTCATCTATGCCAATGATTTGGACCAAGCTCTTTAAAAACCATTATTTTTTAATTTCTAACAATTCCAAGAAAAAATGGGAAATGGGTCTCTTCGGCACGTTTGTAGATATCCTCACTACGGAAAAAATCCATAAGTTTCATCTCAATATGAACTGATCTTCTCTAGTTATGGACAATTTTTCCTATGTGGAATCTTTGTTGACATTGCTATTGATGTGGCATTATGGGTCCACGTGGCACCCTGAGGTGATGTCTTGTCACCCTCTTGGCCTACCTAGCCTTGCCCCGTCAACTTCCATCATCTTCCTTCTCTTACCTCTCTCCTCTTTCCTTTTTACGCTAACCTTAAACATTGATAAAATATTAATATTTTACGGGACCCACCTACCCAACTGGCACACATCTGACCTTGTTGGGACAAGGGTCCCACCCTAACTGTCAAATTCCACGTGGTTCCCTTCCATTGGCCGTAGGGATGGGAGGGTCCCATCCCACACCTTTGCCTTGGTGCACACGAAATTTCATGTCTCCCAAATTTGACGGTTGAGATTTGGAAAAATCAAGGAAGGAAAGGCCATGTCACATCCCAAACATGAACAAGTGTTAATATCCCTTTGGGGTGTGATAGTGGTTTCCTCATGCTACATGGCATGATCTTAATGGTGTCGCATGGATAAAGGCCTTGGGACAAAATGACGGCAACCGCACTCTCTCGAAGCACGATTGCACTCACCAGGACCTTCTCTTCCCCTCGGCCCGAAGAGCATCAAAGGCTCTTCTATCTTCCTATCGGAAGATCTGCACCCACAGTTCCTTTACGTGACTTTCCCTTGGCTCACTTATCGGGAAAATCAGAACTCACAGCTTCGCGAGTTCACGGCCTGTCCCTGGGTTCTCGCACCTCCGAGACCCGAGATACCAGTCAACGCTGACCTGCTTTCGTCGTTATAGGAACTTCGACCTATCGCCACTTCGCGACTCGTGACCCCCGACAATTAAGGTTTCAACCTCCGATACGCGATGCGCCGAAACGCCGAACTCACGACCTCACTCCCTCGCAACTTCACCACTCGCGAGGTAAATCAACCTTCTCGTCGGCTTCCGATACCCGAGATACCGAAACTTCAATATGCCGTGTCACCAGCCACGTCACCCTGCTATGGCCCACGCTATCCACTCAATCATCGAAACTTCGCGTCTCGCTGTATCGCGACTTACACTGCCAAATCTTCCGCCCTTTTCTCACGATGGCCCAATATGCTGACCCGCGAGTAGAACTCACGCTCCTCGTGATCCTGCTCAATGTTTCTACTCCCCTGAGCTTCGAACCTTTCCACACTTGCGTCGTTACCTCCCTGCTACTTCGATAGATCCAACGACCCTTGGATTCTCGCGACTTCTCCTCGCTTGATTTTGACTGTCCGTTCTTCTGTACGCAACCCACGAACACGAAGTGTCTCTCCGCGAGACTTGTTCGTCAACCTACGATTCTTCTGTTCAACCTACTCACGCTACTCCTCTCCGCTGTCCTCCGACAACCTTGAAGGCTTATCCCTCCTGAGCTTCGACGATTTCAATTCCCTTAGGAAGAAGTTCTTGCAAGCACTCCTTGCGGCAAATCTTCAAACACGCTAAGTGTTGAAGTCTTTCGATCCTGCGCACTCCTGCAGCAGAAATCCTTCAATCCCTTTTCTTAGAATCACAACTCTGAGTCTTCGTCTAGCCTGTGCATGCCTTGCACGGATCTGGTGCCAATTTCTTCACTTCTGAGAGCTTAGAACAAAAGTTATCCCTACTTGAACCCTGCAGTCACACACTCCTTGCAGACAAATTCAACTGCACTCCTTGTAGGAATTCTCTGGTTCAAGATAGAGAAACAATTGAAACTAACTCCTTGTCCCCCCAGGCTTCACTTCAACCATGAAATCACATACACAGCATATAAAATAAAATGTATGACAAGAAGCAAACATTCATGAGCATAATATCAACAATACACAGAGAACAACACAACCATGGAATTGAATCAAAGTTTTTCTATTAATTCAATGCCTGTACATGGGTGTTCTTCATAAAATTCTCTGCTTGCTCTTCTCTTCTGCTCTTGGATAATAATACAATAATACAATGAGGGTGTCTATATATGTTTTCCCTCTTGGACCCTACGCTTATCAAATCTAAAATTAAATTCCTATCTAACTTTTCATTAATTCTATTAAATGCCTCATCTACCTAAGGACGTGAGCTATCCGCTCAAGGTCCATTTACAATATACAAGTGCGCTTCATTAACTCTACACATTAATGTTTGGCGCAACAAATATCAGGGTGTTTTCAAAATTTGTGTTGGCGCTGTCCAGCTGTCTTTTCTGCTCCCGTGTTGGCTCGCTTGATGTGGGCGATGCTCCTGCATCATACTCCCTCGCTTGAAATTTTTCATGGGCTCCTGTCCATGAGCTCCTGCACGGTCTATCCATGCTTCTGTATCACTACTTCACTTTCCCAACTGGCATCCTCCATTGGGTTATTCTTCCATTTGACCAGATACTCAAAGTACTGCTTTCGCCTGGTCTTTCTACCCACTCGCTTGTCCAGTATGTATTCTATCTGTGGCTTCTCTGCAATCGGCATTTGCTTCCGCCACTGGATTTCTGGCTGCTCATCACTTCCAGCTCCTGCTTCCTCAGCCTTATATGGATATAAGTCCGAAACATTAAATATTGGAGATATCCCGATGCCATCCGGCAACTCAATATCATAAGCATTCTCTCCGAATTTCTTTAGGACTCTGCACGGTCCGATTTTCTTCATCTTTAATTTGTTATATGTTCCCCTTGGGAACCTTTCTTTCCTCAAGTGTGCTAGAACAAGATCTCCAACTTTGAACTGAAGTTGTCTCCGATGCTGATCTGCTCTGCGTTTGTACTCCTGATTTGAATCCATCAGTCGTTGCTTCACCTTGCGGTGAAGTTCCTGCATCGCTTCAGCGAATCCCTCTGCACTAGCACTGCTAGTCGCAGTTTGTTCTGAATCTCGCAATTCAGAAACTCCTCTTGGCTGCACCCCATATACAACCTGAAATGGACTTTTTCCTGTACTCCGATTCACCGAATCGTTGTACTCGAACTCTGCCTGTGGTAATATCTGGTCCCAACTGTTGTGGCGCTCTGTCACCAAGCTTCTCAATAGATCCCCCAGACCTCTGTTCACCACTTCTGTCTACCCATCCGTCTGTGGATGATATGATGAACTAAACGTTAAGTTTGTTCCCAGCTTCTTCCATAGCATCCTCCAAAAATGGCCTATGAATTTCGTATCCCTGTCCGAGACTATGCTTCTCGACAATCCATGAAGTCTAACAACCTCTTTGAAAAACAATTTTGCGATGTGGGTCGCATCGCTGGTCTTCTGACATGAAATAAATTGTTCCATCTTCGAAAACCTGTCCACCACCACAAAGATGGAATCAACTCCTCTTTGCGTCCTCGACAAACCCAACACAAAATCCATGTTGATCGCCTCCCATGGCCTCTCAGGCATGGGCAATGGATGATAAAACCCTGCATTCTGCTTTCTCCCTTTCAAATGTTGGCAAATTCGACACCTGTCAACAAACCTTTTGACATCTGAGCACATGCCTGGCCAAAAATATGATTCGCTCATCTTTGCAAATGTGTTATCGTGGCCAAAGTGCCCTGCTAATCCGCCGTTGTGCTTCTCCTTTAGTAGGTTCTCCCTCATGGAGAAATTCGGAATGCATAACTGGTTGCCCCTGAACAACAACCCCTCCTGGATCATATAATCTATCCAAGGACTCTGATCCCTGAGAACTGGGTTCTTGGCTGCTTCGTACGCTTCTCCGAAATCCACATCTCCTGCATACATATCTCTGAGATTTTCAAAACCCAATGTCTTGACTCGGAACTCCTGCAGCAACAAACATTTCCTGCTCAAAGCATCATCCACTTTGTTAGCAGTCCCTGAAATGTGTTTAATTACAAACGTAAAATTCTGCATATACTCTACCCATTTTGCATGTTTCTGGTTCAACTTATCTTGTTGACTCACAAACTGCAATGCATGATTATCGCTATACAATACAAATTCTTTTGGGATCAAGTAATGCCTCCACTTCTTTAATGCCTGTATAATGGCATAAAACTCTTTATCATACGTGGAGTATTTCAGCTTTGCGTCATCCAGTTTCTCACTGAAATATGCAACTGGCCTATCCTCCTAACTCAAGACCGCTCCTATAGCATATCCGCTTGCATCACATTTCACCTGAAATGTTTTCCGAAAATCTGGCAACACTAGAATTGGTCGCTCTGTGATCTTCCGCTTCAACAGATTGAAGCTTTTCTCAGCCTCCACTGTCCAATGAAAAGTATTATGTCGCTTCTTCACTGTGTCCATCATTGCTATGCTAATTCCACTGAAATTCCGGATGAAATTTCGGTAGAAAATAGCCAAACCATGAAAACTCCTCACCTCGAAGACATTTCTCGGTGATGGCCAATTCTTGATCACGTCCACCTTTCCAGGATCCATTTTCAACTCATTCGCTGATATGACAAAACCCAAATAAATGAGCTCTGTCTTCATGAAAGAGCACTTCTTCATGTTGATTAACAACATCTTTTGTTGTAGCTTCCTCATCACAATGGCCAAATGTTTCAAATGCTCAGCCTTCATCTTACTGAAGATCAATATATCATCCATATATACGACGACAAACTTTTCGATGAATTCCTTTAGAACTTCATTCATCAGCCTCATGAATGTGCTCGACGCATTTGTCAAGCCAAACTGCATGACCAGCCATTCGTACAAACCTTCGTTTGTCTTGAACGCTGTCTTCCATTCATCACCTTCTCTCATGCGAATCTGGTGATATCCGCTCTTCAGATCAATCTTTGAAAAGTAATTTTCCCCACTCAGGAAATCCATCAGATCATCCATTCTCGGTAGTGGAAATATGTACCTGATGGTAATTTTGTTGATGGCTCTGGAGTCTGTACACATTCTCCAACCTCCATCCTTCTTCGGACTAAGAACTGTTGGAACAACACACAGACTCAAACTCTCCCTGACCAGTCCTTTATCCAGCAGCTCCTGTACTTGCCTTTTGACTTCCTCATTTTCCTGCGGTGTCAATCTGTATGCAGCTTTATTCGGTAAACTTGCTCTTGGTATGAGGTCTATGTGGTGACTCACACTCCTCATCGGTGGCAACGAACGAGGTAATTCGTCCATGATGATGTCAATGAACTCTCCAAGCAGTTCCTGAATCTCTTCTGGCAAGTCATCCACTCTTGTGCTAGTCAGGAAAATTCTCAGTTACCTGACCACAAAGAATTGTGGATCTTATTTCTCCTCCATCTCCATGAGAAGCTCCTTCCCACTCATGAGAAGTATGGTGTTGCTTACTTCCAGTTTCATCTCTTTATCCTTTATCGGAAGCAATTTGTGGGTCATCCCATCCTTCTCTAAGGTGTATGTGTTCATCCTCCCGTCATGAACCACATTTTTGTCATACTGCCATGGTCTCCCCAGTAATACATGACAGACATCCATGGGAATGACATCACATAGGACCTTATCCCTATATTCACCCATTTTGAAATCAACTAAACATTGTTTAGTGACACTCACCTGATGTCCCTTCTGTAGCCACGAGACCTTGTATGGACTCGGGTGATCAATTGTATCTAGCTCTAACTTCTCCAACATCTCGGTTGAAACAAGATTGTCGGTGCTTTCGCTATCCACAATGACCTTGCATTTCCAACCCTTGGTCTTGCACGTGGTCCTGAACAGTCTGGTTCTCTGAGCTGTGTCTTCTACCTCCTTCTCGGGTGTTAAAAGAACTTTATGTACCGTCAGTGACTTCCCACTTCCAGTGTCTTCATTCTCAACATCACGCCTCTGCGCCTCAGCGATGTGATTTTCTCCTATATCCTTCTTCTTCTCTGGACACTCGAATGACTTGTGCCCATTCTTCCCACATGTAAAACATGTGATGATTCCTCCTCTGCCTCTTCCCCTACCTCTGGTATGAGGAAAAGTGTTCACGTCAGCATATCCGCCACCCTGCTCTGTATGTTGTCTCCTCGGATCAGCGTATTGCTGTCCTTGCTGTGAGGTTCCACCCCTCTCAATCTGGCCCCGAGGTTTCTTCCATTTCTCTTTGGGCTTCTGATATTTATACTGGGCAACTGCTTTGCCTCTTGGCTGACTTTTGCCTCGCCCTTGTTGATTTTGCCTACGGCTCAGCTTCTCCTCGGCTTTTAGAGCCAATTGGTAAGCATCTTCCACCATCCTGATGGTTAGCATGCTTAACTCATCCTGAATGTCGTATCTCAAACCATTCAAGTATCTGGCTACCTTCTCATCATCGCTCTCCCGATGACCTGCTCTGATGTTGAGCTTGTAAAACTCTTCGGTGTATTCCTTCACTGTCATCAACTTCTGCCTCAGATTATGCATTCGCCTGAATAGCGTGATTTGATAATCCCTTGGGATGAATTTCACTTTCATCTTTGCGATCATTCGATCCCAGCTTTTAATCTTTTGTTTGCCTTTGGAATGTCTATCTGCCTGTAGCTCGTCCCACCATAAGGCTGCATGTCCCTTCAACTTAGTGACAGCATGTCTTACCTTCTTATCCTCTTCGATATCTTCATAGTCGAAGTAGGTGTCAAGAGCTTTGATCCAGTCCAGCAACTCTTCTACATCCAGGTTTCCTTCATAGACGGGAATATCCATTTTTGTCTTCGCTCCCATCCTGGCGATGGCTTTGATCAACCGAGCGGTTGATGCGTCTTCTGCTGTGACTTCTTCTTCATGTATAGCTTCCTCTTCAACTTCGGAATCGCTAATATCCCTTGCACCAACTCCACGTCTCTGTGATGTTTCCATCTCCTCAAGCCTTTCTCGAAGATCTCTCATCTGCCTCTCCATTTCTGGATTTCCTACCGGCCTACCTCTTCTTCTCACCTCCCTGTCTTCGGGATCTGGCGATTGTCTTTCTCTTCTTGGCGGCATGATGTATTCTCTTCCCTGCTACAGAAAGCAAAGAATTTCCCGCTCTGATACCACTTGACGACAACCGCACTCTCTCAGAGCACGATCGCACTCACCAGGACCTTCTCTTCCCCTCAGCCCGAAGAGAATCAAAGGCTCTTCTATCTTCCTATCGGAAGATCTGCACCCACAGTTCCTTTATGTGACTTTCCCTTGGCTCACTTATCGGGAAAATCAGAACTCGCAGCTTCGCGAGTTCACGGCCTGTCCCTGGGTTCTCGCACCTCCGAGACCCGAGATACCAGTCAATGCTGACCTGCTTTCGTCGCTATCGAAACTTCGACCTATCACCACTTTGTGACTCACGACCCCTGACACTTAAGGTTTCAACCTCCAATACGCGATGCGCCGAAACGTCGAACTTGCGACCTCGCTCCCTCGCGACTTCGCCACTTGCGAGGTAAATCAACCTTCCTGTCGGCTTCCGATACCCGAGATACTGAAACACCGATATCCCGCGTCACCTGCCATGTCACCCTGCTATGGCCCACGCTATCCACTCAATCGTCGGAACTTCGCGTCTCGCTGTATCGCGACTTACACCACCAAATCTTCTGCCCTTTTCTCACGATGGCCCGATATGCTGACCCGCGAGTAGAAATCACGCTCCTCATGATCCTGCTCGACGTTTCTACTCCCCTGAGCTTCAAAACTTTCCACACTTGCGTCGTTACCTCCCTGCTACTCTGAGATATCCAACGACCCTTGGATTCTCGCGACTTCTCCTCGCTTGATTCTGACTGCCCGTTCTTCTGTACGCAACCCACAAACATGAAGTGTCTCTCCGCGAGACTCGTTCGTCAACCTATGATTCTTCCGTTCAACCTACTCACGCTACTCCTCTCTGCTGTCCTCCGACAACCTTGAAGGCTTATCCCTCCTGAGCTTCGAAAATTTCAATTCCCTTAGGAATAAGTTCTTGCACGCACTCCTTGCGACAAATATTCAAACACGCTAAGTGTTGAAGTCTTTCGATCCTACGCACTCCTGCAGCAGAAATCCTTCAATCCCTTTTCTCAGAATCGCAACTCTGAGTCTTTGTCTAGCCTGCGCATGCCTTGCACGGCTTTGGTGCCAATTTCTGCACTTCTGAGAGCTTAGAACAAAATTTATCCCTACTTGAACCCTGCAGTCACGCACTCCTTGCGGACAAATTCAACTGAACTCCTTGCAAGAATTCTCTGGTTCAAGATAGAGAAAGAATTGAAACTAACTCCTTGTCCCCCCAGGCTTCACTTCAACCATGAAATCACATACACAACATATAAAAGAAAATGTATGATAAGAAGCAAACATTCATGAGCATAATATCAACAATACATAGAGAACAACACAACCATGGAATTGAATCAAAGTTTTTCTATTAATTCAATGCCTATACATGGGTGTTCTTCATACAATTCTCTGCTTGCTCTTCTCTTCTGCTCTTGGATAAGAATACAATAATACAATGAGGGTGTCTATATCCGTTTTCCCTCTTGGACCCTACGCTTATCAAATCTAAAATTAAATTCCTATCTAACTTTTCATTAATTCTATTAAATGCCTCATCTACCTAAGGACGTGAGCTATCCGCTCAAGGTCCATTTACAATATACAAGTGCGCTTCATTAACTCTACACATTAATGTTTGGTGCAACAAATATCAGGGTGTTTTCAAAATTTGTGCTGGTGCTGTCCAGCTGTCTTTTCTGCTCCCGCACTGGCTCGCTTGATGTGGGCGATGCTCCTGCATCACAAAACCACTTCGCTCCCATGTGGCAATGGTTTATGGTATTGGCTATATCGTTGTCTCTTATGGCTCCGACATCACTTGCCACTGTGACACCAACTACCACCATGGTAGTCCATTTCACATCTACCACATCACCACCACTTCACTGCCATGTGGCCTCCATGTCATGTTGATGTCATGTACAAAAAAATACCCAAATTTTCCCAAATTTCAAATTTTTCCAGATTTGCATAATTTCAAAATTTTTACCAAGGTTGCCATGGAACCCAAAATTAAGCTTGCTAGTGGCCAATTTAGGTCTGGTTCATATCGAATCGATATCTACACCCAAACTTCGACACTCTTATGTCAAATTCTCAACCAATTTCGCTACAAAAATTTGGGCTTTTTCCCAATTTTTCCCAATTCTTCATGGCTACACTATAATTTCTAGAATTCAACCAATTACAAGCCCAACACATGCAAATTTAGAGATTAGAATTTGGGATTTTAACCCCTGAACTCGAATTCACCAAAATGCCTCACACTTTTTCTTGGAAAAATCTGACAACCACATTGCAAACATTCTATGAGCGTTTAAATCTGAAATTTTAGCTTATGTGTGCTAAGTTTGGCCCATACATGCTTAGTGTTTGAACATGTCACTCTGATACCATAATGTAATGTACCTAGCACCCAAGCTAAGTCCCATCACTGCAGAAAACAACTTATCCTTATAAATATGTTTTTTGAAAACACCCCCACACATATAAAATAAACCAAGTGGTAGCAGACCCATAATAACATGCATCTAGCAACAAATATTAAGACATGAATACAACCATTCAATTAACCAACGAAGACACACAACATTCAAATATTCATTTACACATAGGAATATTCATAATAAAAACAACATAACACTTATCTGTTAATAAAGTAACCAAGTTGTTGCATATGAAGGATAAACCTCCCATCCATAGGCGTTGTTATTCATTTTCTCTCAACAAAAGGATACCTCTGAGCTGATGATATGATTCCAAAAGGATATATGGCCCACTGGCTTTCTGTTCTTCACACTCAGCAACCAAAAACCCAGGTTCAAATCCTATAACATTTCCAATCTACCAGCTCTCTTTTCCCTGCGACCTACAAGATGCAAGGAATATACCCCCTTCACTGCTCACAATCCCTCAAGATGTACAATTCATTTATCAGGGATTACAATGCACTTGGTTGGTTAGGAATCTCTCAGTTGGGGACTTCAAGAACTCTCAGCTGCTTCAGGAGTGCTCATAGCAGTGTTCACAAGCCTCTTGAGCCATTTCCTGAACAGGAAAATGCACTACAAGATTGTGACCTTTTTTATAGACACATAGGCCCCATTTCCAGCATAATACATAGCCAAACAATGGCTACCCTCAAGAATATCATGGATGGTGCTCTTCCTAGCACTCAACTCTTCTTTTTGCTACTCAAAATATGCATGAAGAAACTACCCTCCTTGGCCATACAAATTTCCTTTTCCCCAAGCTAGTTGATTGCTCACTCTACCCAATGTTGATTCTACTTTATCCCCATTCTCCCCAATAACTATGGGATGTCACTCCTCACACCCACCCTCTTACATGAAATAAATTGTTGTCTTTGGGAACACTCAACAAAAAAATAGAATATTTACAAAAAAAATTAAATTAGGAAAGGGTTGGATTAATACCCATGAATTAAATCCCCCTTGGACCCCTCTCTCTTGTGGAATCATAGCCCCCCCATTGTTTTCATTCCTCCCATATCAAAACCAACAATTACTACTTTTATTAATCATTTCAATGCAAATAATACATAGTTTGGCCCTCAACCATATTAATCGATATGGTCTCTTTACCCCAATCACGTCGGCTAACCAACCTAATTCACATTTATACAATTGCATTATAATTTAAGGGAATTAAAATTGGGGATGTTACAATAGGATGGAATCTTGGTTGGAGGACTCCTTTTTGAAAAAATATCCATTGAATGGTAGATGTCATATCATGCTCTTTGTGAATAGAGGTTTGAATGCTTTAATTATTTCAATTTTTTATGACAAGGTATTCCAGTTCTGGGGGCTAATGTTTGACTAATATTTTTTTGTAGGACTGTGTTGGCAGCCAATTCACATTTTTCATTACCTCATAAGCTGCCTACACCAATGTTTCACAAACATTGTTTTTCCGTCGCAAATTTCAAATGAACGACGCCCTTATTCGTTGCGCCTTTTCGAACGCTTGTCTTCGCTAAGTCT
>WSFP011341202.1:0-37167 GCA_009831015.1 Picea engelmannii | reverse complement strand
CAATGTATTAATCCCTTTGCTCGCATTCCCAAGTTGAAGGTATTTTAGTTTCAGCCAATGTGTACTCGACCCCCTTTGAGCCTGTATGTGAAAAATGAAACTCCGTTGCTTCTGTCTCGGCTTTGATAAGTGATGATACAATTGATTGTCTGTGATGAGGTGAAAAATGTCCATATATATATGGACATTGTGTGAATGTTGTTATCTGAACCGTGGGAAACACAACTGTGCATTATACGGTTAGGAAGCCTCTGTTACAAAATGTGCTTCCTGAGTTGGCAGAGTTGTCGAATGAAACGTATCTACAGAAAAAGGCAAGCAGTGTCTACATGTTGCGGCAGCTTCAGATACACAGCAAATTCACCTTGAATGAGCACAATGCAATTTTGAATATCGGATGAAGAAGGGGAAAAATAAAAAATATATCAAATTTCAACAGGAAACGAAAATACCTCATGTGTCTCTGTAACATTTATTCAACATCCAGTTGAATATTCGTTGGACTTGGCCCATATCTCTATAATCCCCATATATCGCATGGCACTGGTTATTTTCTGCTGGGAACATATACTAGATGTAAGAGAAAACGAATGTGGCCACGTCTTTTATTTGTATATCAAATTGTTTAGTGCAAAGGTCGATGGTTTCAGCTCTATGGAACCTTCTGGGAACTTGCTTGCGGTATGTTTAAAGTATGGTTGGTTCTTGCTTATCTGCTTTGTCTGTCAATTTGTATATTGTGGAATTCCAACTGTTCTTTGGATGACACGGAACAATATAATTGAATTTTTTAGCCAGCTGGCCCGCACATCCACCTGATAATTTCTATGGCGCTGTAACGCAAATCTACCATGTGGCTTGCTTTAACATATTTCCTTGATCGATGAACTTGGTAAAATTATTGTTATAAAATATTTTGAAATCAACGAATATATAGTGTGCGAATTGCAACTGTCCAATCATAGTAACAAGAGGCTCTTAAAATTCAAATTGGTCGTTGTTTTGGCATTTTTGTTTATTCAATGAACTTGGCAAAATTAATATCCTTGAATAATTTGAAATCAAAGAATATATACTATGCGGAGTGCAATTGTGTTATCATATGAACTAGAGAGCCTTAAAATTCAAATTGGTCCTTGTTATGCTTGTGGCGATAGAATTTTAAAAAAAAAAACTTTCTTTTGTTTGCTTCCTTTTTTTAAAAATAAATGATTTAACATCCTTTAATAATTTAATGTAATTCACTTGTACAATATGGATAGTTAATATTAATAATTTAGTATTTGAAAATAATGTTTATAGATAAAGTTAAATAGGATGAGCATCCCTAAACAATTGCAATCTTGAAGCCGCCAAACGTGGAGTCTGCATGTCAATTTGTATATCACGGAAGCCTGGGTGATATTTGCAGAACACGAAACAAAAGAGGCTCAAATTTCAGCCTGCCAGGACGAGAACGCGCGATAAAAAAGTGCCCAAGTATGGAATGAGGGATCCACATATGCTCTATAAAATCCCATCCATACTTTCTAAATTATATGTTTACTATGTATTGGTCGTTTTTCAGAAAACTTTTATATCAGTCACCCGACCAGATTGTACAAACTTTCTCGTCTAAATAAATTCTACAATATCAAAATTTAATATTAATAATTTAGTATTGAAAATAATGTTTTTAGATATGCTAGATAGTTGATAGGGATTAACATATGTAAACAATAGAAAACTTGAACCTGCCATCCCTCAAGTCCATCTGTCAATCTGTATATCGTGGAACTCCGAGTGTTATTTAGAGGACAAGGAACAATGAAATTGTAATGTTGAGCCAACTAGCTCGCAGGTCTGCTTGTCAATTTCTATATCGCAGAATTCTGAGTGGTATTTGCACAGTGTGGAACAATAGAGGCCCAATTTTCAGCCCACCATCCCCAGAGCCCTCGATCAAAAAAAATGGCTAAATATGGAATTCATACAGGATCGCTAGGGGACACTAAAAGTGCAATGTTCAGTCAACCAGCCCAAGTACGCCTATCAATTTGTATATCGTGGAAGTTTGGGTGCTATTTGTAGGGCATGGAACAATAAAAGCTCAATTTTCAGCCTGCCAGGCCGCAAACCTGTGATCCAAAAAGTACCTAAGTATGGAAAAAGGAATGGGCATATGCTCTATAAAATCTCATGTAAATAGTTTATAAATGTACATGTTAACTATGTATTGCTCGTTTGTCGGAAAACTTTTATGCCAGTCGGTCCACCAAAATGGAAAAACTTTGTCCTCTGCTTAAATTCTGCAATATCAATATGTAATATTAATAATTTAGTATTACAAATAATGTTTTTTGATATATTGGATAGTTGATAGAGATTTCCATCTGTAAACAATGGAAAATTTGAACCTGCCAGCCCTCGAGTCCATCTGTGAATCTTCATATCGCGGAAGTCCGAGTGCTATTTGGAGGATATAGAATAATGAAAGTGCAATGTTCAGCCAACCAGTCTAAGAGCCCCTGATAAAAAAAAGTGGCTAAATATGGAATTAGTACGAGATCGCTACAAAACGATAAAAATGCAATGTTCAGCGAAGCAGCCCACAAGTCCTCCTGTCAATTTGTATATCGCGGAAGTCTGGGTCGTATTTGTAGGACACGGAACAATAGAGACTCTATTTTCAGCCCGCCAGCGTGCGAACCCGCGATCCAAAAAGTGCCCAAGTATGGAATGAGGGATCCGCATATGCTCTGTAAAATCTCATGTCCATTCTTCATATAGAATCATGTCCACAAGTCCGCTTGTCAATTTGTATATCGTGGAATTCTAAGTGCTATTTGTAGGACACAAAACAATAGATACTCAATTTTCAGCCCGCCAGGCCACGAAACGGCGATGCAAAAAGTGCCCAAGTATGGAATGAGGGATCCGCGCAGCCCATAGGTACTCCTGTCAATTTGTATATTGCGGAAGTCTGGGTGTTATTTGTAGGACACATAACAATAGAGACTCTATTTTCAGCCCCCCAGGCCGCAAACCCGCGATCCAAAAAGTGTCGAAGTATGGAATGAGGGATCCGCATATGCTCTATAAAATCTCATGTCCATAATTTATATAGACTCATCTCCGCAAGTATGCCTGCCAATTTGTATATCACGGAAGTGTAGCTGCTATTTATAGGACATAGAACAATAGATATTCAATTTTCAGCCCGCCAGGCCGCGAACTCGCCATCCAAAAACTGCCCAAGTATGGAATGAGGCATTCACATATGTTCTATAAAATCTCATGTCCATAATTTATAAAAGCACATTTTTACTACGTATTGCTCGTTTGTCCGAATACTTTTATATCACTCAGCCAACCAAATTGTACAAACTTTCTCGTCTAATTAAATTCTGCAATATCAATATTTAAAAGTAATAATTTACCGTAGGTCCACTTCTGAATTTGTATATCGCGGAATTCTGGGTGGTATTTGTAGACCACATAACAATAGACGCCAAATTTTTTTGCCCGCCAACCCGAGAGCCCCCGATCCAAAAAACTGGCTAAATATGGAATTAATACGGAATCACTACGAGACAATAAAATTGCAACGTTCAACCAACCAACCTGCAAGTTTGCCTATCTATTTGTATATCGTGGAAGTGTGGGTGATATTTGTAGGACATGGAACAATAGAGGCTCAATTTTCAGCCCGCCAGGATGGGAGCCCGTAATCGAAAAAGTGCCTAAGTATGGAATGAGGGATCCGCATATGCTCTATAAAATCTCATGTCCATACTTTATAGAAGTACATGTCTACTATGTATTGTTTGTTCCACGTAGCCCGTAGTTCCTATCAATTTGTATATCGCAGAAGTCTATGTGCTATTTGCAGGACACAGAACAATAGAGACTCTATTTTCAGCCCGCCAGGCCGTGAACCCACGATCCAGAAATTGCCTAAGTATGGAATGAGGGATCTACGTATGCTCTATAAAATCTCATGTCCATACTTTATATAGACTCATTTATGCAAGTCCGACTGTCAATTTGTATATCGCGGAGGTGTAGGTGCTATTTGTAGGACACAGAACAATAGATATTCAATTTTCAGCCTGCCAGGCCTCGAACCTGCCATCCAAAAACTGCCCAAGTATGGAATGAGGCATTTGCATATGTTCTATAAAATATCATGTCCATATTTTATAGAAGCACATGTTTACTATGTATTGCTTGTTTTTCCGAATACTTTTATATCACTCGGCCAACCAGATTGTACAAACTTTCTTGGCTAATTAAATTCTGTAATATCAATATTTAACAGTAATAATTTACTGCAGGTCGGCTTCTGAATTTGTATATTGCAGAACAATAGAGGCCCAATTTTTTTCCCGCCAGCCCGTGAGCCCCCGATCCAAAAAACTGGCTAAGTATGGAATTAATACGGAATCGCTACGGGACAATAAAAGTGCAACGTTCAACCAACCAACCCGCAAGTCCGCCTGTCTATTTGTATATCGTGGAAGTGTGGGTGCTATTTGTAGGACACAGAACAATAGAGGCTCAATTTTCAACCTGCCAGGCCAAGAACCCGCAATCGAAAAAGTGCCTAAGTATGCAATGAGGGATCTGCATATGCTCTATAAAATCTCATGTCCATACTTTATAAAAGTACATGTCTACTATGTATTGTTCATTTGTCGCAAATCTTTTAAATAACTCGCCTGACCAGATTGTACAAACTTTCTCGTCTAATAAAATTTTGCAATATCAATATGTAATATTAAAAATTTAGTATTGAAAATAATGTTTTTAGATATGTTAGATAGTTGATGGCGATTGCCATCCCTAAACAATGGCAATCTTGAACCCGCCAGCCCTTGATTCCATCGGTTAATCTGTATATCGCGGAACTCCAAGTGCTATTTGGAGGACACAAAAAAATGAAAGTGCAATGTTGACCCAGCCAGGCCGCAGGTCCGCTTGTCAATTTACAAATTCCACGACATACAAATTGACGGCCGATCTCTGTCGCTGAGATGCAATGTGACCATTGGGCCTTCACGTTTCTTGGCTATATCTTCTGTCATTTTTCTTTTGTAGCCTGCCTGACCACTTTCCATACTTTAGTATTTCTTGGAATTGGTTTCGCCATCACCGCTGCCTTCGTACTTGTTTCCAGATATGCAATAATTAAACTTTAATGATAGTATCCATTCTACATGAACCATTAATATTGTCATTAATGTACGTAAATCTGGAGAATATTTGTCATTACTACGAATTAAACTAAGATTTGTGCACAAGTATGTTATCCTTTCCAAGTATTCATTTGAAAGGCGATGCAATATTTTTGTTTTGTGCATAGGCGGGTTGGTGCTTCCAAGAAATTTCTAATTCTTAATCTATTTTCGTTGTCACCACCACCTTCACACTTTTTTTCTAATTGTGCAATTAGTGAGCTATGATGGTGATAGTCCATTCTACATGAACCCTGGAAACTGTCATTGATCAACGAAAGGCTCAAGGAGATATTCCATTGATACACATTAAACCATAATTTGCGGAAGGTTATATTATTCCTCCTCGATTTTCATTTCAAACATTGTCTCGAGAAAATGGAAATTCTTAACAACTTCTGGCAGCATTTCTCTCCACACACAGTAAACACATTTGGGCAAAATATCCATAGGTTCCACTATTCCAGGAAATATTCTTACTATTCATCTCCCTCCGCCCAGGAGCAAACAAGGAGATGGTCCCTTGGTACACCGAGAGATATATTTCAAGCCAAAATATTTCATGGCAACCCTAGTTTCTCAGAGAACCTGCTCACTTTCATTCATGGCTGTCGCAGAAGTTGATTCCATGAATTTAGAGTTGGAAGAAGATGATCTGATGGAAGATGATACGACAATGGATGATGGCAATGCAGAGAATCTTCCCACTCTTGCGCCCAAATTCAAATCAACCATAATGAACGGAACTTCCTAGCTCGGTGATAGCGGTGATGACAACACCAAAAGGAGTTTCAGAAAATAAATCGACAGTGAACGCAACAGCCACTTTGCAGCGCGAAAGTAGGAATTCCAAATTTCAAAATTAGTCTGTTCTGGGTAGAAGAGTTTCACTGTAAAACAATGATATGTTGATTCTACCAGAGATATATTTCAAGCTAAAAAATAAGTGATTAACATCTTCGGGAATCAGGTCCAAAACTCTTGCTGCCGCAAGGAATTTTCCTACTAGTCATCTCCTTCTGCCCAGAATGGACTAATTCGGCCCTCTGGAATTGCAAGTGCAAGTTGTGCTACTGAATTTTTTTGGACTATGCAGACACGGTTTTAGCTAAGGGATATTCCACTTTCCCTGCAACCATTTTCGTCTTCTTCCTCGGGGGAAGCTTGTGAAAAATATCAATTTCAGCACAGGGTGATTCATCAAGGAGAAAAATGCAAAGATATTGCATACTGCGGATCCCGTGCTTGTGTTTCTCACAAATACCTTCAATGTTTTGGCCTGAAGAACTGGGTCCAATATCCAAGGATAGATGTACAATTCTCGATGTTTTTCTTATTTTTTTAAATGGATTTTCTATTAAAAAATAGTTGCCTTCGACTTGTCATTGTTGCCTCTTTTTGGGCTTTAACGCATGTTCTAATTGGCATGGTTCGGTTCTCTCATACTTCTTCGATATTGTATTTACTTAGCTTATCTTTTCTAAGATGGAACATCTAACAATTATATGCCAATGTACTGTTTGAATCCACCATTTTTTTATGCAAACAAAAAATGGATTACGTAGTTTCAAACCAACGTTCAATTCTATTCATAATGCAGATAGAACATAGCAATACCAATGTACAATGTTGCAGCAAAATCGTTATTCTTGTTTCTAGACATGCAATTATTAATTTTTAATGCTAACAACCCATAATGCAAGAAGTTTAATACTTGAGTTAATATGTTGCATTCATGGAAGAGTGTATGAAGAACACATGTACACTCACACATTCCAATAAAATCTAATCTTCAAAAAAGCATTTGCTGACAATTAGTAGAAAATGAAGTTTAGTAGTTAATTTAATATGTTACAGTCATGGAACAATCTATCAAGAACATAGTTACATGGGCATGTTGCAATAAAATCTAATTTTCAACAACGCATTTGCTGACAATTAGTAGAACATCATGGTTTTGCAATAATGGGGCTTCTTTGAAACAAATTCACCCTTACGAAAACTGCCTTCCGCCTTTCTATTTTCCCACTCTTTTATTCCCTCTAGTTTCTCTTCCTGGTTACTTAATTGTTTTTCTCCCAAAAATGCCTTGCTCCGCAGCTTCATGGATACACTCGTTTCCAACGACCGCTTCCCCTTTCTTTAAATTGACCCTCTATTGTTCCATGTCCCACAACTGGCACCCAAAGTTTCGCAATATACAAATTGATAAACGGACTTGTGCACTAGTCGGTTCAACATTGCTCAGCGCGTGGGAGGTGTTGTGGGTTCACAGTTGCACTCGTGCTCTTTTATCGTGACATTGACTGAACGCCTCCCCATTCCATACCCAAAAAATTATCCAACCGCGAATTCCTGCTAGGCGGTGTCTACATTGGACTTCTGTTGTTCCATGGCCTGCGAATAGTACCATCACTTCCGCGATATACAAATTTGCAATCGTTCTTAGACCATACCCTCTTCCATATTACGGTCCACCTATCATGCCCTCTTCCTTGGTGCACATTTGGTGCACATTTTTGCACTAAAAACTTCCGAGAAATACAATTTAACCGTCGGGTCCTCGCATATTTAGTGGAACTATCGTCACCCCATTTTGAAGCCCATCTGTCCGCTTTCCATACTTTTCCATTTGTTCAAATTTCTTTGGCGGATCGTTGGTTTGGCAGGTTGAAGAAATATTCAGTTCGTAGTCATTGTTTCCTGTGCCTGTGCCCCTTTGCAATTAGCAATTGGAAATTATATTTAAGATCTTATTGCTACGCATGCAATTAGCAATTTTCCTATTCCATACTTAGCCACTTTGCTGGAATTCCACAAATATACAAATCGGCCGTTGAACTGCCCCATCGTGATCTCTTCCGTTTTACACATTTTGCACTCAAAAATTCTAAAACATGGAATTTGACCGTGCAACACTCGGTTGTCCTGACTATCCCCATAACCCTTTTTTGAATTTCATCCGACGGATTTTCAGAGCTTGCCATTCTTTCCTTGCTCTCCGCCATTTTCGTCACCTTCGTACTTGTCTATAATAAAAGAAAATAAAAAGCTTTATATATATATACATATCTTGTTTCTAAATATGGAATTACTGGCATTTAATTCTAACACGCCATCATGCAGAAACCGTATATATTGTCATTGACGGGCGAAAGGCTCGAGGACATCTCGTATTGATGCACATTAAACCAAAATTTGCGGGGGGGTTATAGTATCCCTTCTTAGTGTTCATTTCAAAATCATGAAATCCTGTTCACAAGGCGTGGCCTTCGCACGTTCATGAAACCTCCATTCCTTAATTTCTCTTCATCGTACCCGCCACCTTCACATTTCTAAATATGCAATAAATAAACTTTACTGCTAACAGTTCATCATGCACCAGCAATACAACTTGTCATTAAACAACGAAAGGCTCAAGGAGCTTTCCTATTCATAAGCATTTAACCAAGATTTACCGAAAAGTTACGTTATTGTTATCGGACTAATCGGTAGGTACGGACACTAACTGATCTCCCTAGATCCACCTAGATCTAGAACAAAATAGGACAGGACATGACTCTTTCCCTAAGTTTTGACCATTGAATCAACTAGTAGGAAGGAACAAGTAACATACCTTTATATCGCTTCCTAGGGTCTCTGTTGCTCCTACTTCGCTACGGTGCTCTTGTGAGGTCAATACCAAGACAACACAAACCAACCAAAGTGAAGATAGCAAAATATATTCAACAGTCAACCTATGTGTATGATCAAGGAATTACACAATAAAGTGAGATTAGCTTTATGGGAAAGGGACATGCCACTGTATCATATTAATGGAAAGTAAAGATTACAACCTGAGCCTTGATGTAGAAAACTTCCTTTCGATGGCTCTTGGCTCTGACACACACACTTGCTCAATCCTTGCATGAAGAAGATCAAATCCTCTTGGTAGACTTGCTAGAGTCTCCAAGCTGTTGTTCAAGCTAAGTCCTTCACACAATTCTTTCACCAATTCTCCAATGAATCTTGCTTAGCCTTTTTCATGAGAATTCCCTCAATATATAGGAGAGAATGAATTAGTTACTTGGATAAGAATGATCCCAAAATATCAGGGAATCCAGTACTAGGATAACCATTCGAATGCCAACCCATCCTTCTAGAAGATTCCCTTCTAGAAACATCGAGAATTCATCTTTTTCCATGCTTTAGGAAGAGTTCGCACCCTAGCTATTCAACATAGTGCGAGAATTTCATACCCTGGCTTAAGGCATCTTGCAAGAATCATGCATTCTCGTACCCAAATGTATTAGCAGCCTGTGAACCTTCTTCAAAAATGAGTTTTTTGGGAAGAGATGAAAGTAACTTTTCTTAGGAGAAAGTTCTTATGAAGAGCCTGAGTACACCATCATCAATACATCATCATGATGACCAAAATCATGGGTAATAGTTATCGTCTCCAACTGTTCATTTAAACCATCATCTGTAGCAAAGCAACCTTCTCATAAAACTATGGCATCAGCTCGACAACAGTTCTGTGGAGATACAGTGAACATTTTCGAGCACGAGGACCAGAACTTCCACTGGTCCAGGGAATTTTCTTATTACTCAACCTCTGCTGCAGAGAACCAAGTAATTTGGACCTCCGGGATTGCTCATGCAGATTGTGTGCCTGCGGTTTTTTACTATAAGGAACTGGTCTCTTGGTGTGCCGATAAATTTATTGCAGAGAAAAGAATTATTCCACTGCAGGACCGCTCTTCTATTTCTTTGTCACCTCAGGTCTTCCGCCATATGTTGAAATTGTCGGAGCCAACATTGACGTTCAAAGGATAAGATTGCAAACAGTTCCTAGCAAAGCATAATAACGGATTGGACCTCTTGCCCCTTTTTTTGGAAAACCCAAATCTAGTTCCTGAAGATATTACAAGCGTGCATGTTAGTTCATTTAGAAATCCATTTCGTGAAATTTCCTGGCTGTTTACAAGAATAACGAGACACGAGTCCAGAGCTACTGTTTCCAGCATGGCTCTTTATATTTTGTATTTCACAGTCAACGAACAAGCCATTTTTTATTGGGGCAGGTTAATTTCCCATGAAATCTCTTCCCAATTGTCAAGCTACAAAAGGGAAAATAAATTTTATATGTCATCCTATTTAGTTTTTGCAATAGCACGTTCTTGTCAGTTTCTGCAACTGTCTCTGTCCAAGAATGTCAATCATGAATTCCACCCAGTAACGTTCGGGTACTAGGCCTTATGGAATCACAAGGCTTCCCACTGTTTTTATGAGGTTTTTAATGGCTTCCTGTTTGTTTTCAAAGTTTTGTTGTTAGGAGAAGATTCTCCCTGCATATCTGAACAGGCAACTAGTTTTTTGGACAAGAAGGGGACACTCGAACATTTGGAAAATTACATTGTCATAAGAATTTTTGGCTCCATGGAATAGCCTGTTCTCCTTCCATGTCGCATTACAGACATAATGTTTTTCACAGAAGTAGCACGTCAATACAACTACTGGTTCCATCTGTTCCAAAGGAAGAAAAAAAAACAGTTCATTCCTCTGCCTTGGAAAATAGGGGAGTTCCTGTTGAAAAATGTCAACAAAATTGATGATTTTGCAGCACATTCTAGCATATCCAACCTGAGATATGCTAAATACATAAGAGGATTCGACCCCTATGATATTTTTAGACACCATTTACAAATACTTGGCCTCAACGATTGTTTTGTAAATAAACACCTGCCCAAAAACAGAGACAATGGCGACAACGGTCATGCCTCTGATGCCGACGAGGTAGAGACAATGCAAAACTACACTAAATTGTACACGCACAAGAGTGTTCAATCCACAAATACCACTCAAAAAGGTACGTCATCTCAGAGCAGCGCTCCAACGGCCCATCAATACAACAAAGAAACCCAGAGTTCTTCAAACGGAGGAGTAGATAACGACCCTCCTCAGTCTAAAATTGATAGTTCTCACAAGCTTCCAGTAGAGAAGAAGAGAAAAAAATATGTGGAGCAGGCAAAAGAGCCAGAAATTCAGAGTGAGAACATGGAACTTGACATTGATCTGGATACCATGATATGCTTCCTTGATCAGCTCGGAGATGCCATCCACCATAGGCATCCAATGGACATATCCGTTACCAAAAATTTTGACGAAGATGAATCCTTTGTGTTCTAGAGCATTGTTTTTGATAGCCGGAACAAAAAATTGATAATTCAGGAAAAAAGTATTAAAACTAAGAAAGGAAAATCTCGTTCAGAGGTTGACATTGCCAACATCCGGCCATCCCAAATCTGTCAACTTTACACCGCGATCGGAGAAGCACTTCATGATTCCATTGGAGGCATCGAGACCGAGAATGCCAGACTGAAGGACCGAATCAAGGAATTGGAAGACGCTTTCATTCCTATGCCATTGCTTGTCGATCCTTTGGCAATATCCATGCCTGGAACCTTTGCACCCAATGTAAAAGCATACTTCACCCTGCTTGCATCCTGTAAAGGATATGTGGAGAACAATATAAAAAAAAGAGTGGAACTGGTTACGGAGGCATGGAAAATATCACAAACCATCACTTTCCTTGGAACCAAGGCACATAGCTTGTTCCATCTTTTGCAAGCTGAATTAAAAGATGAAGAAAATTTCTTTTCAAAAACGGTCATCCCTTTTGGCAAGATTGTCAACAATATGAAAAAAACAAAAAGAAGAGAAGAAGATATTCCATCCAAAAACCACATCAGCCAATTGAACGCATGTTGGAAAGAAAAAATAAAGAACCTGCATCTCATTGTTCAGTCATGTGAACAAGCCATATCGAAGAAATATATATTATTCACAAAACTATCAAATATAGACTTAGCCGGGAAAACCTACGACTTCCAAGACCCCCACTTAATCACAAACTGCTTTCCCTTAACCAGGAAAGAGTTCGATAAATAGGTTTCTATGTTTAAGACCTTGTCTCTGCAAAAGTTTTACAACATCCTTCAATCTGATCAAGCTCACGTCCACGACTGGCTAGTCAAATATGCAATACAGAATGAGGAAATTCATCAGGCTCTCTCTAATCTCTCTATCGACTTCCGAGAATTAGAAAATGATCTTTTCAACATAAAAATACGGAATGAGATCAAATTCGCCCCAATGAGAGGCTACATTGAAGAATGGCTCGAAAGGCAATTAAAACAGGCCACGGACGAAAGGCAACGGGAAGTTGCCAGCATTCCAGCATCCCTGGAGTACATCCTTGAAACCGCAGTCGTCGACGACATCAATGAAATGACAGCCGCAAGAAAATAACCAAAGGGCTCATATGTACCCTCACTGTAAGTTTACTCATCGCATCCTTCTTTGTTTATCAACCTAGTTATTCCAGTTTCTTAAATACATATGTATAGGCAAACACTTATACCTTTCCATTTATTTTCTTTTGCAGCTATTGCACATCTTCTTTCCACAATCCTGTTTCTTGTACATATTTCTCTAATGGTCTGCGGGAGCCCCAATCCCAGTCTACATGACAAACGCATTGAAATTTCGGTTTATCTGTAACAGACTTTAAATTTTTTGTATATTTCAAAATTTCTAGTAGTATGTAACAAACTTTTATTTTTTGACATATTTCAAATAAACATGCATTTAAATTTTTACATGTTACAGACTCTATGCTTATCTTTCACCA
This sequence comes from Picea engelmannii, assembly GCA_009831015.1. Classification (NCBI taxonomy): domain Eukaryota; kingdom Viridiplantae; phylum Streptophyta; class Pinopsida; order Pinales; family Pinaceae; genus Picea; species Picea engelmannii. The sequence goes on along the minus strand of WSFP011341202.1, from coordinate 24,279 downwards.
ATCTGTATGACAAATGCATTTAATTTTTAATATGTTACAGACTTTTATTCTTATCCTTCAACACTCTGTATGGAAAATGCATTTACTCAACAATGCAACCGTCATTTACTTATACCCCATGTTCACAAATGCATTTAAATTTTTATATTTCTTATCTCCTATTAATTTTATGTCATCATATATTTTTATCTTTCACCAGTCCATATGGAAAAAATCATTTAAATTTCCAAATTTATTCTTCCACTATAAACAAATTTTACTTTGTTATATACTTTCAAAAAAAAAAGGTTTGCTATATACTTTCCAAAATTAGATGGTTCTCTGCCTTCCAACCAACATTTCCATGATATACATGTTGCACACAACATTTCCGTAATATACATTTTGCACCCAACACCGTTTCATTTACAATTCGACCCATTTTTTACAATTTGCTTTCTAACCTCCTTGGTAGGGATTGCACTGCCACACAGCCTTGTTAAAAAACATGGTCGGTGGGATGGAAGAAACGATTTATAAAAGGTATATAAGTGGTGGAGGCTTTCCGATAAGGAATTGTCATTTTAGGTTGTACATAGAAAAATAACAGAAAAATGTAGAACATGGAGTAGGCTAATTTGGGAGCAATCAAATCTGCTTTTTAGGTAAAAAAATCAGGCCAAATTTTCAAGGGTAGCCTGAGTTTCTTATGGATCAAAGTTCCATGCATTTCATAACCTTACCCTAGTGGTTTTGCTCCATTTTAGACCAACCCAAATACTCAGAATATCAATCAAAATTCTGAATTGACCGAAAATTTAAAACCGCACTGCCAAAAGACCTACCGAAAAAGTAAATCAGGAAAAAATATTGCTCCCTAGTTAGCCCACTCCGAAGAGAAGAACCTTTACTTTAAGGTTGTACAATTAAATTAAAATTAAAAGAATATAAGAGAAAATAATCTTTAAATTAAATTAAAAGAGTAGGGAAGGAATGAATCTTTACTTTTTACTTCAACATTGTATAATTGTTAGATTTCATCGCATTAGTTTTAATCATGTGAGGAGATGTTTTTTTTTAATTGTGTATTTATTTTAAAGTTTGAGGATCCCCGCTGAAATGTCTCTTTCTCCTTCATGAGGATAATGAAAGATATTCTAGCAGAAGTAAATTTAAGTTGAAGTGGTAATTGTTTCCTTTGAACATCTTAATAACTTCAAAAAGGAAGAATTAAGATAGGTTAACTATGAAATAGAATGTTTATGCAATCAAAGAAAAAACCGAAGTTCATGCATGAAACTGACATCAATCCAAAGAATATGGTCAATGCAGAAACCTATACTTCTTATAAGATTTCATGTAAGTATGCTCTTAATATGTTTAATTTTAAGTAAGAATTTTGCTTAGGATATAGTAGCATTATTTTTACACTCGAAGTTAGTTGTATTTAAAATGTGCACTAAGTTTGAATACATCAACACTATTTAAATGGGGAGTGTTAACTTGTTAATTTCAAGTGATCATGCTACCTCACATATGCATTGGTTTTTAGGTGTTGGTTCTCTTTCATGTTGGGGTTATTCCTTGTTTTCAAGCATTGGTTCTCTTAAATGGCCAAGTAATTACATTTTTTGTGCTTCTAGTTTACATGCTGACATTATTTTTTGTTGTACTTCTAACTTATTAATTTTAAATGCAATTGTTGCCAAAAATATGTCGAAGCAATTTTTTCTGGTACTGTTAACTTGTTAATTTTAAAATGTGAATGTCATTGGACATATGCCAATATTATTTATTCTTGTATTGTTGACCTATTTATTTTAAATGTGCTATTGTTAGAAATACGTCGATGTCATTTCATCACTTGTATCTAACACGTACTTTTATGTGTTCAAGCAATGATGTTGTTATGGCCTAGGAGATTACAAAGTCATTGCTATGGATCCATTGAAAAAGAAGAAGCGCTTGAATGGAGAGAGGAAGAAGAGAGGATGTTAAGTGCATTACACCGTTAAAACATTTTTTGACAAACCACACCCATCATTCATTCATCATTCACATCTAGTGTTAGGATGTGGACATAAATGGTCTATCTTGCCACAATGACACTAATCCTACATCCACACACCAATGGTGGCTTCACCATATGCACTTGTAAAAAATTATATAGAATTGGGTAGGATCCCTTATTTTTTTGGGATTTTTTACAACTGAGATACACAATAAGCAAGTTTGAATGCTTGCTAGACAACAAAATTATGAGAGTGTGTTTGTAATGGAAAGAGATTCTTTCATCTCAAAAGGAGACATCCTAAACAAAACAAAAAACATATCGATGACTTTTCATATCAGATTCATGATGATGACTCCCTCAGTGTCCAATATTGGATGGAAAGGAACAAGGTGGATTTGCTCCTACTAAATTAGGAACCATTCGCTCTAGGGATAATGAAGAGTTAACAAGTCGAGCATCTTTTCAAGGACATTCAAAAAAATGTCCTTGTGATGGATTAAATGTTATTTACCAAGAAATATAAGGTATGCTTGATGTTCACCAAATTTATTATATAATGTATTTATTAAATTTTGTCCCATGGTAGTGCCCTTTGCACACCAATCTAGGTGTTTTTTTTTTCTTTTTCTAGTGTTATTTACATGATAAAATTTTTTGTTTTGCCAGCATTATTTTTTTGTAATATGCATTCATCAAATTCCATGTCCCATGGAAAAATATTTTATACACCATTCTAGATTTCAACACACATCAAACTGACATTCTTGGTGCTTAGGTCATTTGAAGAATGTAATGTTGAAGAAAGTTGCGATGTGGCTGTGTGAAAATGTGTTTTGTATTGCTCCCCCACATGAAATCCTTCATCATTTCTTGTTGACAATGCATTATACAAAACTTTAGAATACAATTCTATGCAATTATCTTATTTGTTTTTCTTCCTTAATTTTGGTGTCTTTCTTACGAAGAATATTTCAACTAAATATCGAATACAGGTTCATCCACCATGATGTTTTTTGCTATTCAATAATTCTTTTCATATGAAATGTACATTGATGTTTGCTAAATAAAAAGATCAAGTATGTTTGAAATGCTTAAAAAGATAGATATGTTCAAGTTCTTGAGAAATATGATCTAATTCTCATTGGAACTTGAAGATGTCGCTAAGAAATTCCTTGAGTTATACAAAAAGTTATCTTGGGAAAATGATTTCATAAAATATTTTAGAGGAACAAGAGCCACAACTAAGTGGTTAACCTCATCAAAGAGATTTTGTTGGCATTATTTATATATACAACTAAATGTTATTTTGATTTGTCATCCAAAATGTTGCAAGAATGTGTATCAAAGAATCTACAAATTTTTGATAGTCAAACTAGGAAACAAATACTTAGCCCTATCATAATCACATCAAGTAGTTGTTTCTTAGAGAGGTGAGTATTTGATGTTGGTTCTTTTTGTTTTTTCACATCGTCTTTATGGAATGTAAAAAAAAAAAATATGAGTTTAATATAATGAAAATGTTATAAAAATGTAACAAATATATTATTGAATTAATGTCATCATATTGTAGGGATGCAATGCCTCTTCCCGTAGAATGAATTGGCTAATTGGAAAACTTATAGTATTGCATGTACACTTGCACTATTAGTTTTTTGTGTTTGTGAAAGAAACAACTTTACTAATAATTTTATGGTAGATCACATAATAAAGACTACATGGGAGAGTGCACTTAACATCCTAGACATTGATGTCCTTTATGACCCTGGCCACCCAAATACTGATTATCAAATCACAAAGTGGAAAAATAGATACATTTTACACCATGTGTAATATCAAAAGTGTTATAGCCTATTACAAATGTCTATATTAAAAGAGGCAAAATATATGCAAGCATGTTGGAAAGGCACAAATGTTCATTAAAGGCATGTCCTCTTCCATCCCCCCTAATGTGCTACTCTTTCCCCTACTCTAGCACCAACATTACTGGACTTTGTAGAAGGGATGGAATTATCCCCTAACTCCAACACTTTTGAAGATGACTTCAACATCACACCTCTTAGTGAAGGGGATAGCCAAGAAAACCAAAATTTCATTGTTAAACACACCAAGTGATGGGCCATTAAGAAGTTTAGTAAGGCTATTAATCATTGAATTTATATGAAATGCAAGATAAGTGTGTTTAGGTTGGAAATGAACAAGTGTGAAACAAGTATACACCATCGTGGAACAATGTGTTCAAGAGAGAAAATGGCAATATAAATAGAGGAAGTTTTGATGGTACCTTCAATTTGAGGAGATAAAAAATTTCTTGTTTGTGATTACTCCTATTGAGAAAGATTGCAATCCATGTGCATCAAGGTCATCTTAAATATGGTTACTAAAGGTGTTTTTAATGTTCGATCCACAATTATTAATGAGTACATCATAGTAGTAGTATGGGTAATTAATGGAGGTGAAGGGTGTATTGACTAATTAGAAATTAGTAGTGGAAGTTTGTAGGTCTACGATTGAACACAAATACAAATAATAAGTGATGCAGAGATTGATATATTAAGTGAATGAAGGTATTTTTTTCCTCCCAGATTGAAATCTAAATCTATTTTGTAACACCATGTTTCCCCCCATAACTATAATTATGCTAAGACTTCATGTAATGTAATTATGAAGCATGTAATCATGTTGATGATTAATAGTAAAATCAAACAATTGACTAAGAAGGAAAATGCCTTGCATACTGGCCATGATATCACAAGTGGGAAATGGTGAGGTGGAATGGTGGGGTGGAATGGAGAAGTTTTAATGAAGAAAATAGGAAGTTTTCTCAACATTCCAGCCTACACCTGCAAAATTTAATGCATCACCTTCCAACATACTTACATCTTCATAGAGCCACTTGATTAGTTATGGAGAACATGATTGGTGGTTGAAGTAGTTATAATTGTTGGCAGAATTGGTGTTTTCATGAAGAAGCAAAGATTCAATTGAAACTTGACAAAAGGACGCACTATATTGACCCTTCGAATTCGGGAAACCTGACTAGGGGTTGTGTCTCACAACAACCACGGGAATCCCAAGGAATGAATGGAAGAAGAGACCAAAGGTGGAAACAAATCATAGAGGATATGATGATATGACATGGGGACAAGAGAACATAGTTTGCAGTAAAAATATCAAGAGAAGACTTGATGAAGAGAGTGTGAAAACCAATGCGTAGGTGCTCAACAAACAAAAATTCTCGCACAAACCAGAGAGAACGAAATGAGTGCAGACTCTTAAACATATGGTGCAGTGAGGAAGAGAAACTCACACACATGGTTCTGAACAACATAATGAGTGGAAAGTTCTCCTTAAGGAAAATAGGAAACTTTCCCAAGGAATTAATGGCCACCCTAGAACAAAGAAGACCCAAATCCAAACTAGATAAATAGAGGACCACGACTTAGTGTTTAATGGAGATAAACTAACATTGGTAAGGGGAGGTCACTGAGGGACTATGTAGTAGAGAAGGGACTCCCTTGTGTAAAGGAAATCTAGTTGGCAAGGTACCTGATAAACCTGTGGAGGTCCTAAGCTCAATGGGAAGAGGGAAACTTTTGTTGTTTCTAGTGGAGTGAAGGAGAGTAACCTTCCTCGACCATTTGCTTAATTTGGCAGTCAGTTGAATCGGTACCTTTATGGTATCATGGTTTGGCACGGGGGTGGCATGTTGTAGAAATACATACCACAACATAGCCTACAGTTGGGAGGAAAGGATTCCTCTCTCAATTAATTGGTTGGTCTAACTTTTCGTTGAACAAGTAAGTATCTTTTGCTTATTGTGTCTGACCTGTGTTTGGTGATGAAGGTATATTGTTTATTGTGTAAATTATGAATATGATTAAATGAAGGAATGGTTGAATTCCTGAATAAAATGGATTATGTGTGATTGTTTTCATTATTAACCATGTAAATATGAATAGCTAAGTAAGCAGTGTTGAATCAAAGTGTATCCATGTGAAAACTACAAGCCTTTGAAATGGAAACATTGCAACATATAAATCTTCATTATAAGAGTGGTGGGAAAATTTCCCTAGTACTTGGGAAGGTCTTTGTATAGTCAAGGGGGCTTAACCCTATGAAACCTCCTTCTTTGAAATGGAAATTTTGTAGGATGAAAATATTCAACCAAGTTCAAAGTAAGAATGCCTTATCCAGTATTGGTAGTGAAACCCAAAGCCCAAGGGAGTGTGGTAAAAACTTATAAAATAAGGTGGAAGGGAGCCTTGTGTTGATTATTGCAGATTCATGAGACATTCTCCAGATTGTACTCCTATGGAATGAGTTGACATGATCTGTGAGAACTCCTATGCGATAGGTGAGTCATACTCCTCTGGACTGAGTTGAGATTACTTGTGTTGGTATCTTGTTGTGCTCCTCTGGATTGAGTTGAGATGACTTGAGATTGAAACATCCCCAAAAAACAACAGGTTGGGAAATGCCACTACTCAGCTCTGATACCAATTTGTAACATCCCCAACCACTAACAGGCTAGGCAATGCCACTACTCATCTCTGATACCAATTTTGTAACATCCCCGGACAACAATAGTTCCAGGGTAATGCTACCACTGCGGAATATTCACACATATATATAACATGCATTTTAATGGAAGTAAAACACATAACACAAAGTTATTGTTACCATTCAGATTCAAACAAGATTAACAGTAAATCCACATGCAATGGAACACATGATAACATTCAAGCATCAGTAGCACAAACATGCATAACATATAAATTAAACACATATTGATACTTATCTTTTCAACTGGAGTAACACCACCAACTGGGTGCAGACCTTCCATGACCCTCCCAGCCATAGACGACACTTCTCATCATGCTCAACAGTGGGTCACCCCCGATCTAGGAATAAGCTCCACCCAAGGCAAGGGAATCCTAGACTAGGATGAGGTCACAGGAAATTGCACAATGCAACTGGAAGGATTCTCTCCAGGAGACTTCTTACGCCCACTACTCACAAGATCTCATTCCCCACATGCCTATTCCACCCCAGGAGTATACACCTTCACTCTCACACAGTCCATTGGTTGCTTCACCTCCCTTGCCTTGGGTTTCAACAACAGACCTGATCAGGAATTCTCAGAGCTCCGTAGCTAGTGCTGGACTCTCTCTGGGAGAAAACCACTTCCCAACAAACTCTCTCACCTGGAGAGAGCTACTCATGACAACCTGCCTCTTCATCCACAGTCCTGACAACTCGCTTCTTCAACCAGTTACAACTCAATTCCCACAAGGTGTGGACAACAACCACTGGTCAACACCACTTAGGAAAAACAAAAGGCAACAAGCCACACTCATTCCAGGAACTGTGTGGACACAATTGCCAATAGCTATGACACACATGGCACATACATATACAGGATGCTCGGGATTCACAGAAGACAGTAACCCAAAAACGGTTAAGGAACTGTGTGGCCATAACAACCAACAATTAAGACACAACATGGCTTAGGAAATTACAGAATGCTCGAACTTCACAAGAGACATGGCTCAGTCCGTCGGTGTTTTCCCCTAGTTCAGAATGAGTGACCAGAGAACAAAACACAGAGGTCTAGTGCAGAGGCAAAACAGGTTCAAACGGGCATCCCTGCGAACTCAGGCGGATGATGGAAGAATGGGCAGTGAACAACCTTCCCGTGAGGGTTTCCTTCACTATGCGCGGGTATGCAAACACAGATGCAAAGGCAACACAGTTCAGACGCCCCCAATCCCAGCAAACTTGGGTGGAGGATGACAGAATTGAAGAGAAAACCCCCCAACACAGCTGACGCTTCAGCTTTTAACTACATGCACGGAGGTCGACACTTGTCTTCCTGGAGCTACATGCTTTCCCTTTTGCACACGTTACCCCTCCCAATACTTAGGATAAAAACATGTCTTTCACACAGATTTGGAATAATAATAAATTATTATTCTCAAGGACTTAAGCCCCTAAGATTAGCCCCTCTTTCCAACCTTTCAACCCCCTTTACCTTACCCACCTTGTGGAATCTTAGTCCCCCATCACTCTTTCTTTGTGGTCAGTCTACATGTAGCGGTGTTTATATTTTATTAATGATCTGCATAATTACATATACAAAATCAGGCTCCTGGCCTTTAACACCTAGGCTCTCCGGCCTAATAAACACATAAGCCCACCATCTTATATACACTTGGCTCACCGGCCTATAAACATGATTACAATTCATAATATAACTAGGGATTGTCCTTGGGGTATTACAATCCCCTCCCCTTATTTTTGCATTGTCCCCAGTGCAACTCTTTACACAACATCAGCAAGATTTCCCAAAATCTTCAAAAAGATGTGGTATTATGCCCGCATAGCATCCTCATGCTCCCATGTTGCGTCCTGAGGACCGTATCAGGTCCACTAGACCTTTACAAGCCCTATGGCTCGATTCCGGAGCAGCTTGCTTTTCCGGTCCAATATGTGCACCAGATGCACTTGCAAGACGCCTTCTTACTCCACTTGAATCATATTCCAATCAATTGCATGATTAGCATCAGGTATATATTTCTTAAGAAATGAAATATGAAACACATTATGTACAATCATGGATGCAGGTAATGCAATGTATATATATGTATATACAGACAATTCTAATAACATTATAACCTATATACAACATACACTAAATAGAGAATTGGTACTTATCTTTTGATTGAGAAGACCTTCCACATCAACATGGTCTAGGATAAGGTACCAAACCTCAGCAGCACTACAACCAACCAAACCTCAACAACACTCCAACCAACGATCTCTCATTCCCCACATGTCTGTCCCACCCCAGGAGTGTACACCTTCAGTATCACACAGTCCATCGGTTGTTACATCTCCATTTCCTTGGGCTTCAACAATAGGTTGGCTCAGGAAGTCTCAGAGCATCGTGGCTTGAGGAGTTCTAACTTCCCTCAAAGGTCTCAAATCAACATCTTCTTGAGCTACTCTTTGTAGTCAACATTCTTAATTTAATCAACATCATCTCATCTGCATCACCCAGATGCAGTTATCATGAGAAAACATAAAAGAATTTATTTAGAAACTCAAACTTAGTTCAAAGGGAATTCATCTTTTCCCCAAAACATGAAATTCTATTTCATAATTCATCTTGGTTGCTGCCATATTATGAATGCAACCATCCTTGTAGTTTTCCACAGGCACCAAACTGCATACCATTTTTCCTATAATGCTTCATCTTGCATACAACCAACAAATTGTCAGTATTTTCTATACATCATAATTCAACATGTACAACACCTTATGCAATGATCTTAGAATTGCCTGCACCTAGCAATTCAATCACAATTACCAAACAATTTAACCAAATAGAATGACGCATCATTATATGCATATGCATGTTCATAATTAATAACAATAAGTTTATTGTTTCAATTTTCTGAACATAAATTTTTGTGTAGTCTTTATTCCTATGACTACCTTGCAAATTTCCTGTTGCGATGTTTAACAGTTCCTAAAATGCTCTCAACTTCATGAGTTGGCAACATTTCAGCCATTAGTATAATTATTTCCATGCCAAAAACATATATACATGCACTCACAAAATGCATTCAACAAAGTTCATTTAAGTATACAATTCCATCATGTATGAGTGTAACTCTGCCCCTTACTAGACATGAGTACAACTCTCAATGCCTATTTATTCAGTGCACCTTGCATTGAATTACATAATGCTCTTTATCTCAGTCATGTATCTCACCATCCATAAGTTGGAATTTTGGCCAATGTGTTGACACATTCTCCACACACTTCCTATTGTCTTCCCAATTAATTGGATGCCTTCCTTTTCGTCTCGAACACTACACCAATAATATAATTCTGTGGTGTTCATTAGTGTTAGAAAAAAGGTTGCAGGCCAATTTTTATTTAAAGGTAGGAAGATTTTAGTACCTGTGTGGTTCATAACCTTTCCATATCCATACCTTGCCATATCCAACCAAGTCCTGGTCTCATACATGACTAGCTTACTAACATTCATTCCTATAACAAGTTCTTATCTTTCAATTATTTGGTTATTACCCCATAACCAAATTAACATGACATTCTACTATGTCGGTGTGTGCATTTAGAAGATAAAAAGATTTGAATTAATACAGGCCTCTAGCCTATACCACATCCATTTGTATGCACTCAATAATATAATCATGTTATTTTATATAATAACTTTGGCTGAGGAAATTCTTACCTAAATTTCCTTTCAGCAATTATGCAAAAAGAGTAATAAAACTTATACCTCCATGACTCCCATTAATAAATTTTATACTACCTGAATTTCTGATGGCAGTAGAAGCTTTCATGCTTCTTTTATCAAAAATATAACCAACACTTCAACTTTTTGTTGCTTTTCTCCTTATGTAGAAACATCATCAACAACACTTGCAAACATGCAAGCATTCTTTCCTTTGGCTGACCCAATCAAGCCATAACATACTTGCTGCCATAGAAATTGCAACAACTTCTTTCCCATGTGAAAATTTTCCTTGTTGATCCCAGAAGTCTTCAATTCTTCCCGGATTACTGAATCTTCTTGTGCTCTCATTGTAGTCACTATACATTACTATTTTTGTCCTCGACACTTTCTAGCCAAAACACTCTTGTCTACCTTTGCATTTATAGTCCCAAACTAAGATGATATTAACCTTAAGCTTTCGTTAATTTCCTGGGTTAAACTATCCCAATCTCGTACTTGGACGAATCAAATTCCACACCAAGTTGTTTTATAGACTCTGGATTCTTCAACATCCAGTTACTCTTCAGGACTGAACTTCTGCAGCCCTTTCCCGATGGAATACTTTAGTACTTGAGGTTTTCTTGTACTCTCTGCTTCTCTTTTGCTAGTTGGACATCTATCTCATGATTTCTTCTTCCATTGTCTTAGGATGTTCATGGACTTGACTCCATCCAGGAGTTTTTCCTTGTCTACTTTGCATACTTTCCATCACATATTATGTTGATTATTAATTTTTAGCATTCCATTATTATTTGGATTCCTCTGATTCGGATTCTGTATGAATGAATTACAATTCCCTAAAACCTTCCTTCCTTATTCCCATTCTTTGTGTCTCCATACGAACTTATGGTTCATGCATTATTATGTATTGCAGATGGATTTATCCACCTAGCATTCACTTTTGATGTGCAAGGATTGTCACCTGGACTGTCTTCCCCAAACAAGAATCCCATTTGGGGTTTTCATGCTTCTTATCGAACCCAACCTCTGATCCCACAACTTCTGAAAAATATCAGATATAGAATAAAGAATTTTCACTGTCCTTCTTCTCTGATGCACTTCTTGTGCGCGATCTCTTTTCTCTAAGCTAATGGCTCTTAGATATTTGTTGGACCTTATCATAAGTTTCCCAGGTCTTCAGTACCTCCCTGATGCAGGTCTGAACTAGAAGAAACCCACGGGCTTCCTTCCTAACCCCTTTTTCCTTCTTTAACACAGTTTTCAGACACCAGCCCCCATTTTCCTTGGGCCCTTAATTCGCACGGGACCACGACTGTGACCAAGTGATAAATCAATAGGTGCTTACTTGAGCCTTCGGCTTCAGAAATTTTCAAACACAACACAACAATCTCTCAGAGTTATGGATTACCGAACTCGCAAAGTAGAGTAATTCAACAGTCCACGTCTACCCAGCATCCAATGAATGATACTCACTATGGAACCTCAGGTGTCTGAGTTCCGAGACTTCAGAGTTTCAGGACTTCGGGAAATAGCGCTGCAAATATCAACGGTCCTTGTTGATTTGAGATCAACGGTCCTCAATTACTTCGGGACTTCGAGTCTTTCCGACCAAGACCAGATCAAGGGTCCTTTAACCTCCTCCTTGATCAACAATCGAGATCTCCTTCGGGACTTCAACACTTTCACCCTCTTCTTTCCTCCAGAGTTCCAGATATGGCACCACACATCCACTTTAGATCAATGGTCAAGATTTACTTCGGTTGTTTCTCCTCCTCCTTGTCCACAAACTTTCGAAGTTGTGGATATTATGCCACCCGTCTTCCTTGACGATGGATGGTCCCAAATCACTTCGGGACTTCGAAAATTTGACAAGTCCATTTCTCTTGCGCACACAAGGGTTATGTCTCGTGCGATTACCTCCAGATCCAATGGTTGTTGGTCCTTCGCACTCAGACCTAACAGAAAGATCCAATCTCCTCCTACACGTATTCCTTCTGTCTGGACGTGAAATTCGACGACCAAATTTCTTCCTCTGCAGCTGATCTGACTGTAGTTGTCGCTCCTCCTCCTAATATTTTGACTTTTTCAGCCTTGGAAGATTTTTTCAATTTTCAAAGGCTTTGGCCTTTGACCTTTCTCCTCCGAGTCCGCCTCTTGGATCTCATCTTCTCTCTCATAAGCGTTATCTCTTCTTAGCTTTAGGACTTAGAATGATTTCGTCTCCCACACACTCCTTGAATTATCTCTTATGAGATTTTTTATTTACTCAGTCTCCTAAGGGTCTCGACCCTTCTATTATCTTTCAAAGGAAAACTCTATGCCCTCCTGACAACCTTCTACTCAAAGCACACCTTGTTGAGTGTTTTCTACAGAGTGTTCAACAGCTCTGTGAGTATCTTCCTCTGATACTCTTCTCCCTGAACTCGATAAAGAGTTCTCTCTCTGTACACTTGCACTCACTTGATGCCCACCTAGCAGAGCCCTATAGAGTTCTCAGTGACTCTATCTCTCTCTAAACTCAACACCGAGTTCTTCCTGTGCACTCCTTGCACTTCTGCTGATGAAGGTTTGACAATATCTCTCCTGAGCTTCTCTGAGGTTAACTTACCTCTGTCAATGCACTCCTTGTGGACAATGTGCACTCCTTATATACAATGTGCACTCCTTTCACTCGCAACTCACATGAGAGAAACAATTGAAACATATTCGTTACTTCACCAGTTCACACATTACTCTGCGGTCCAACACAACTTCTGTCATGGTTTTACGATACGGTTGCTCCTCCTGAGCTTTGTAACACAACCAAGGTAACTTCTTGGCACTCAGGAAGGTTTTGAGGTTCGAAATTGGTCCTCCAGACATAAGTTCCTCTTGAAACCTTGGGTCCAATGACCACTTATCCAGCCCATTCAGGCTCAGTGTTGAAACCTTGGCTCTGATACCAAACTGTAACATCCCCAGCCAACAACAAGCCAAGAAATGCCACTACTCAGCTCTGATACCAATTTGTAACATCCCCAGCCACCAACAGGTTGGGCAATGCCACTACTCATCTTTGATACCAATTTGTAACATCCCCGACCAACAACAGTGCTCGGGTAATGCTACCACTGTGGAATATTCACACACACACACACACACACACATATATAACATGCATTTTAATCAAAGTAAAACACATAACACAGAGTTACTATTACCATTCAGATTCAAAAAATATTAACAGTAAATCCACATGCAATGGAACACATGATAACGTTCAAGCATCAGTAGCACAGACATGCATAACATATAAATTAAGCACAAACTAATACTTATCTTTTCAACTGGAATAACACCACCAAATGCATGCATACCTTCCATGAAACTCCCAGCCATAGACCATGCTACTCATCACGCTTAGCAGTGGGTCACCCCCCAGCTGGGACTAAGCTCCACCCAGGGAAAGGGAATCCTAGACTAGGCTGAGGTCACAGGAAACTGCACAATGCAACTGGAAGGATTCTCTCTAGAAGCCTTCTTACACCCACTAATCATGGACTCTCATTCCCCAGATGCTTGTTCCACCCCAGGAGTATACACCTTCACTGTCACATAGTCCATTAGTTGCTTCACCTCCCTTGCCTTGGGTTTCAGCAACATGCCGGATCAGGAACTCTCAGAGCTCTGTAGCTGGTGTTGGACTCTCTCTAGAAGAAAACCACTTCCCAGCAAACTCTCTCACCTTGAGAGATCTGCTCACAGACCTGACAACCTTCCTCTTCATCCACGGGCCTAAAAACCCACTTCTTCAATCAATTACATCTCAATTCCCGCAAGGTGAGGACAATAGCCACTGGTCAACACCAATCAGAAAAAACAGAAGGAAACAAGCCACACTTAGTTCAGGAACTACGTGGCCACAATCGCCAACAACTATGACACACACTGCACAGACATATATGGGATTCTCGAGCTTCACAGAAGAAAGTAACCCAAAAACGGTCAAGAAACTGCGTGGCTGTAACAGCCAACAGTTAAGACATAACATGGCTCAGGCAATCACATAATTCTATGAATTCACAGGAGACATTGCTCAGTCCGTCGGTGTTTTCCCCCAGTTCATAATGTGTGAACAGAGAACAAAAAACAGAGTTCTAGTGCAAAGGCAAAATGGGTTCAGACGGGCATCCCCGTGAACTCAGGCAGAGGATGGAAGAATGGGCAGCGGACAACCTTCTTGTGAGGGTTTCCTTCACTATGCGTAGGTATGTAGACACAGATGCAGAGGCAACACGGTTCAGACGCCCCTGATCCCAGTGAACTCAAGCGGAGGATAACAGAATGAAAGAGCAACCCCCCCCAACATAGTTGACGCTTCAGCTTTTAACTACATGCGCCCAGGTCAAAACTTGTCTTCCTGGAGCTGCATTCCTGGAGCTGCATGTGTTCCCTTTTGCACACGTTGCCTCTCCTAGGACTTAGGATAAAAACATGTCTTTCACACAACTTTGGAATAATGATAAATTATTATTCTCAAAGACTTAAGCCCCTAAGCTTAGCCCCTGTTTCCAACCTTTCATCCCCCTTTCCCTTACCCACCTTGTGGAAGCTTATTCCCCCATCACTCTTTCTTCATGGTCGGTCTACACACAGTGATGTTTATATTTTATTAATGATCTGCATAATTTCATATACAAAATTAGGCTCCTGGCCTTTAACACCTAGGCTCTCTAGCCTAATAAACACATAAGCCCACCAACATATACACACTTGGTTCACCAACCTATAAACATGATTACAATTAATAATATAGTCAGGGCTCGTCCTTGGGGTATTACAGAGATGGTCTTCTGTTGTACTCATATGGACTTAATTGAGTTGACTTGAGATGGCTCTCTAGTTTGTACTCCTATGGATTTAGTTGAGATGATTTGTTTGAGAGTGGCGTCCCTTGTGGTTGAGCACATGTGGACTTGTCCCTAGTGGCAGAGCACTAGAGGATGTGTGTGACACCCCTTTCTATATTGTCAAAGAGTAAGACTATTGTAAAACCCTAATTTTTATTAAGAAGGGTACAAGTCGTCCCTACTATCTAAAGACAATTAATATTATGTAAAAGACTAATTATATCATTGAGTTGTACAAGTCGGCCCTATTGTGCCAATAGACATGTCTATTCATTGAGTTAGGTCATGTATATATTAGTGAATGATCCCCATTGTGGATCATTCATCTTATTCACTCAACGCATTACTTGGAGAGTTGTAATTTGGTGCACACTTCTTATGTGCTATCTTTCTTGGTCATAGAGCACCCTATTGTGTTAGCTAGGGTTTTATCTTGAGGGCCACCTTTGTTGGCACCCGTATTTTCGATGGAGAGGGTTTCTTCTCTTGGAAATATAGCAAAGGGTTGTTGGGTTTTTCCCTTGGTTGAGAAGGGTTTTCCCAGGACAACTTCTTATGTCTTGTGCATGGTTATTCTTATTGTGATCTTGGTTTACTGCAACTATTGTATTTTTTGTTGCTTCATTGTTTATGGTTCAAGTTCATGCTAAATTGAAAAGAAACTACATGTGCTTGAGTAACCATTAAAAATTAAACATGGTATCAAAGAAGCACACCCGAAGAAGACTTTTGCACAAGCGTTGATCTCCTCAAACAATCCAGTCGTACTTTCCAGAAAAAATTCCCTCCTTCTTTTGCAAATCGCCCTCCTACCTTTGCACCCAACAATTAGGGTTTATGCAAGTCATTGGGGTATTTTTTCATCTCATTGGAGTTCTTTTGACTCTCTATGGATTCTTGTTGGCAGTCATAATTCCAATGAACCTCCTAGAGACTTCCTCTTTAAAAACGTTAGGGTTTCTAGCCTAGTCGTTATGGCTTGTGAAGAATCTACAAGCCATGAGGAACATAACTTTTGTGGAAGATAGGCTTGATGGATCAATCAACTTCAGCTCCTGGAAGTCAAGATTACACATAACTCTAGAAGGGAGTGACTTATTTAAGTTGATAGAAGGAAATCTACCATTAACAACAACCGATGAAGGGAAGGTTGAATGGAAGATAGATGATGTCAAAGCTATGAAGATAATCATCTACTCAATAAGAGATCATCTACTACCTCGCATTTCTACCTTGAAGACAACTTATCTAATGTATGATGCATTGAAGAAGATGTTTGAGATAAATAACACTAACAGAGCTGTTACATTGAAACACCAACTTCAAAATCTCAAGATGACGAAAGATGACACCATTGTTACCTTCTTCATGAATATTTCAGAGATCAAAGATAAGTTAGGTGCCATTGGAGAAACCATAACAGATAGAGATATTTTCATGATTACTCTCAGTGCTCTTCCAAGCCATTGGGAACCATTCATTCAAAGTATCAGTGGAAGAGAATATTCACCTCAATTTTATCGTCTATGGGAAGACTGCACTCAGGAGGAAACCGGACTTAGCATGAAAGACTCCCATCATGATGACAATCAAGCCCTTACTTCTCATGCAAAGAAAGGTAGAAGAAAAACAAGAAGTTTCAGCAAATCATTCAATGACAAGAAAACTTCAGCAGCTCCAGGTCATGAACAAAGAAAATACATATCAAAGATTCAATGTTTCAGATGTGACAAGTATGGTCACATTGCAGGAAATTGTCCTACCAGGAAGAAAGGAAGACAACATGCCTCCACTATCAATGTTGATTAAGAACCACCTCAAAGAGATGAAGGCATAAAGGATGAGGCATTCTTCTTCATTTCAGCACTCTCAAGTATGGTTCCTACTAATAGTGATATTTGGTTGATTGATAGTGGTGCTTCCAGACACATGATTGGATATAGAGAACATCTTATAGATCTTGTAGAGAAAGATTCATGTCTGCATGTTGTACTTGGTGATAATGCCATATATACTATGAAGGGAGTTGGATCTTCTTCTTTCCAACTAGATTCTGACATACCACTTCAATTAAGTGAGGTACTATATGTACCTGGGATGAAAAGGAACCTTGTTTGTATTTCTTCCTTCAAGGATAAAGGATACAAGGTTATTTTCTCTGAAGGAAAAGTTCTTGCATGGCACAATAACTCATACATGGATTCTGCCCGAGTGATTGGTGTTCGAGAAAACAATTTGTACAGATTGACTATCCGACCTATCCAGACCTTATTACATGATACTATCATCTTGAGCAAGCTATGGCATAGGATACTTGCTCATTTACATTATATATCCCTTCCCACTCTGGGGAAGATGGTGGCAAGCCTTCCAGAGATAAATATCAAGCATGATGGCATTTGCAGAGGTTGTGCTCTTGGAAAGAATTTCAAGGGGTCCTTTCTGAGTAGTGACAATAGATCCAAGGGGATCTTGGACTTTATACACACAGATGTTTGTGGACCTATGTATGTCGCTTCCCTGAGTGGATACTTGTATTATGTTCTTTTCATTGATGATCACTCTTGGAAGACGTGGATTTACTTCTTGAAGACCAAATATGAAGTCCTTGTGAGATTTCAAGAGTTTAGAGCTCAGGATGAGAACCTGACTAGGAGGAAGATCAAGGTACCGAGATCAAATAATGGAGGAGAGTACACCTCCATGGATTTCAGTGATTTCTATATTGAGGTAGGGATCAAGAGGGAGTACATCATTCCTTATAACCCTCAACCAAAGTGATGATACATGATCAAAATCTACCTATGATTTTGTGGGCAGAGGCATTCATGACAACTGTGTACATTCAGAACAGGAGTCCTCATAAGATTATGAAGAACATGACTCTCGAAGAAGCTTTCACTGGAGTGAAGTCTAAGGCTGGACACTTCAGGATATTTGGGTGTCCAATATACATTCATGTACCCAAGGAAAAGATGACCAAGCTAGACCCTTTAGACATAAAGGGTACATTTGTGGGGTACAATGAATATTCTAAGGAATACCGGATATACATCCATGGTCATAGACAAATTGAAGTTAGCAGAGATGTCACCTTTGAGGAAGAGATATCCTTCAGAAGATCTAGAGAATCTCAAATGGAGATTGACAGCGAGAAGAAAGAAGAGACAATACCTTCTCCCCCTTTAGCAGTTCATAGGGAGATAGTTACTAATAAAGTTGATCCAGTTGATCTCGTAGCTCCAGTGGATGTTCCCAGAGACATTGTAGTAGGCCAGAAGAGGCCTGCATGGGCTCGACAGAATCTGCAGGAGGCGGAGGGACATGCAACTCCTCGTGGTACATTCTGAGAGAGAAAGAGACCACAAATATTTTCGAGCTATGTTTCAGCTATGAGCCACATCATTGATATTGATCCTTCTTGTCATGGAGAAGCAACAGTTCAACAGGTTTGAGAAGATTCCATGACCGAAGAGTATCATTCCATCAAGAAGAATGATGTGTGGGATATTGTTCCAAGACCGAAAGGGAAGTCTATAGTGACTTCCAAGTGGATCTATAAGATCAAACATGTAGTTTATGGAAGTATTGAGAAGTACAAAGCAAGATTTGTGGCTAGAGGATTCTCTCGGGTGGAGGGAATAGAGTATGAGGAGACATTTTCTCCTATTTCTCGATACACTTCCATCCATACGATTATTTCCCTTGCCGCATCCATGGGTTGGAGACTACATTATATGGATGTGAAGACATCCTTTCTCAATGGAGAAATCGAGGAAGAATTTTACATCGAGAAGCCAAATGGATTTGTGATACATGAGAAGGAGTCTCATGTGTGCAGGTTGAAGAAAGCCATGTATGGACTAAAGCAGGCACCTCGTGCATGGTATGAGAATATTGATGGATACTTGATGAGTTTGGGCTTCAGCAAGAGTGTTGTTGATACCAAAATGTACTACAACATTGTTGGTGACGAGTGCTTGATTTTGGTCCTACATGTTGATGACTTATTCCTCATCGGTTCAGAAAGCCTTATTGTTGAATGCAAGCGTGTATTGGCTTCTGAATTCGAGATGAAGGACCTTGGTATGAAGCACTACTTCTTGGGACTAGAAGTGTGGTAGAGGACTGATGGGATTTTCCCAAGTCAAGGAAAATACACAATGAAGATATTGAAGAAATTTGGGATGACTGATTGCAAGCCCATGGCTAGACCGATGGTGATGAATCTGAAGAAAGTAAGCGATACTTCTTCTGATTCAGGCGAGATTCATCCACATATTTATAGACAACTGATTGGATCATTGATGTATCTGGTTAACAACAGACCTGATATATGATATGCAGTGAGTGTACTCAGTCAGTTTACGAGTCAGTCGAGACAAACACACTGGATAGCAGCGAAGCATGTGTTGATATATTTACAAGGCATAGTTGGTTATGGACTGAGATATGCCTCCCTTATAGACATGATATTTCAGGGATATGCCGATGTAGATTGGGCAGGGAGCGCAGTGGACTCAAAGAACACTTATGGTTGTTGTTTTACTTTGGGATATGCCATGGTTTCATGGTGTAGCAAGAAACAAACTTATGTGGCTTTGAGTACTGCAGAAGAAGATTACATTGCATTATGTGTGGCAGTCCGTGAAGAAATGTGGCTTCACAAGCTCCTTGCAGACTTATTTGGACATGAAATGGATTCCACCATTATCCATTGTGATAACTAGAGCTATGCAAATGTCTCAGAGAATCTTGTGTTTCATGATAAATCGAAACACATCGAGATCAAATACCATTACATCAAAGATATGGTTCAGAGGAAATCAGTACATGTGCAATACCTTTCTACACATGAGAAAGTTGTAGATGTCTTCACCAAACCACTTGCTAGGACAAAGTTCGAGTACTTTCGTGAGAGACTTGGCCTGGTGGAGAATTCCTCCCTAGCTAAGAGGGAGCATTGATGATTGCAGCTTCATGAGACATTCTCCAGATCGTACTCCTCTGGACTAAGTTGATATGATCTATGAGGACTCCTATGTGATAGGTGAGTCATACTCCTCTGGACTGAGTTGAGATGACTTGTGTTGGTATCTTTTATTACTCCTCTGGACCGAGTTGATATGACTTGAGATGGTCTCCTGTTGTACTCCTATGGATTTAGTTGAGTCGAATTGAGATGGATCTCTAGTTCATACTCTTATGGATTTAGTTAAGTTGATCTGTTTGGGAGTGATGTCCCTTGTGGTTGAGCACATGCGGACTTGTCACTAGTGGCAGATCACTAGAGGATGTGTGTGAGACCCCTTTCTATATTGTCAAAGAGTAAGACTATTGTAAAATCCTAATTTGTGTTGTGAAGGGTACAAGTCGACCCTACTATATAAAGACAATTAATATTATGTAAAATACTAATTGTATCATTGAGTTGTACAAGTCAGCCCTATTGTGCCAATAGACATGTATATTCATTGATTTAAGGTCATGTATATATTAGTGAATGATCCCATTATGGATCATTCATCTCATTCACTCAACACATTACTTGGAGACTTGTAATTTGGTGTGCACTTCTTATGCGCTATCTTTCTTCATCATAGAGAACCCTATTGTGTGTGCTAGGGTTTTGTCTTGAGGGCCACCTTTTTTGGCACCCATATTTTCAGTGGAGAGGGTTTCTTCTCTTGGAAATATAGAAAAGGGTTGTTGGGTTTTTCCCTTAGTTGAGAAGGGTTTTCCCAGGACAACTTCTTGTGTCTTGTGCATGGTTATTATTCTTGTGATATTGGTTTATTGCAACTATTGTATTTTGTGTTGTTGTATTGTTTATGGTTCAAGTTCATGCTAAATTGAAATGAAACTACATGTTCTTGAGCAACCATTAAAAAATCAACACCTTGAACTGTTAAGTCATGAATCAGACCATTACCTTGAACAAAACTCATGTTTTGAGTCAGGATGAATGATAACTGTAGATTTGGCACCGTGAGATGATCATGACTATTGGTCAAAAGGTCAGATGATCAGAGTGTTTAAGTGCAAGGTTTCACATAGAATCTGAAGATGGAGTTCATGAGTCAACGAGAGTTGTTGATCCATCAGAGGGTGGGGTAATGAATCCTAGACCATTGATGATCAGTGCGAGGGGAGAAATTCTATCGAAAGATAGATAGTCGAAAATGTAGATGATGGTCTCTAAGGGAGTCCAACGATGAGGTAGTCTGAGGATCGTCAATCTATTGGAATGTGATCCAATGGATGGTATCCATTAGATCTTTGTATAATTTGTTCCGAGAAGGAGGGCCTAGGAACCTTAACTATCGTGCAGTTGTAACCTCTGAATGAACCTAGACCGTTGAATGAGGTGTAATGGGGATTGTTATATATGTCAAAGGATGTCATCGGAGTGAGTTGGTCAGAGTGTCCTACAATGCTCGGAGTGGATGCATTACAATGGTGAAGGACTCTGAGAAAAAATGAGGTTTTTAGTTCGATGAGTGGGAGAGTGATGTAATCTCAATCGTAGGATCGTCGTAGGTCCCAACTAGTCACTTAATGAGTAACCAAAGAGATAAGTAATATACGTTGAGCAAGTAGAGGGGATGAGGAAATTGAAGTCATTGGTTCCCAAGTCTGAGAGTCGTTGGATCCGTAGGAATAATCCATTCGAAAGAAGCCATCAGAGTAGAATTCAATCTTGGAAATTTGATGTTCCGATGGGAAGGAATCGGAATCACTACAATTCATTGATCTAGTGATGAGAATTAATTCTAGTCATTCGATTGGGCATGCCAAGGTCCTTAGTTGTCATAATGATATTATCAGAGGGATATCGTTTATAGTTGGAGGTCAGATAAGGACATTCTCTGTGTGAAATTGAGTACTTGACTTAATAAAAGGATGAAAGTTGGAACATCCCACAATCATAAAAGGAATAGGAGGTCGGGTGCATTACAGAGTGGTATCAGAGCAGAGTTCAATATCTAGGCTTGAATGGGTCACCAAGACTGTTTAACTATTTTAAATACTCTTTATTTTTCCAGAAATGCATATTAAAAATGTTGTTGATGTGAGGCTTATAATATTTATTGTTTCAGCATGTAGGACATACTGGAAAAGAAGTAGAGGTGAATGCTTCAATGTAGCATGGAAGACACCTCACACCTCAGGGATGAGGAATCCAATGGTGAGAGAGATAGAGAAACCCCTATAGATTTGGTAGCCATTGTCAGAAGTGTGAAGGCAGACAATGAGAGTCTCATGAGGGCTCAGGATGAGCAGACATAATTGAATGTAGTGCTACTGCAAAGATTTTCATAAATCTAGAAGCATATGAAACAAGGTCCAACAACTAGTAACATAGAATTGCAACAATCAGAGAGATTGAAAACCCCTTCAGATGCCCAAAAGAATGGACTAAGCCATATCAATATAGGAAGGATTTCTTCCAAGAAGAGGCATTGGGATGCAAGGAAAGGCATATATGGTGGGAAAATTTCCATAGAATCATCCAATAGGAAGACAACTTTCGAGGAGTTGTCTAGTAGTGACATTGGATCAAGTGTTCCCAGTAAGATGAAAAAAAGACATTCATAGAGTTCTTTGACTGAATAATTCAAAAAGACTAAGCCACCTACCTTTTTATGGATAAATCAAGAAAGGAGAAGAAGTTGAGGCTTGGTTGTTGGGGTTGAAGATGTATTTTCGGGTACAAAATTATTCGAAAAATACAAAGGAAAAGATTTCCATATTCAATTTGAATGGAGGAGCTTCCATATGGTTGGAGGACCTCAAGGAATTCAAGGGACTAAAAGAGAGAAAGTTGACCTAGAAGTAGTTTGAAAATTATTTTAGAAAGGCTTACCTATCGAAGAAGTACTCTTATGGGAAGATCAAAGAGTTTCATGAGCATAAGTTGGGGCAACTTACCATGGACGTGTATGCAAAGATATTTTTAGATTTTTTGAGGTATGTCCCTTATCTCAAGTATGAAAAGGAAATGATATAATGTTTCCTTAGTGGGCTACCACAATCCTATAAAGATAGAGTTGAATTTGATGAACCTAAGATACTGGAGGATACCATTAGGAAGGCCAAATGTTGTTATGATCAGTCTAAGCATAAGCAAGAGCCTCATAGGGATTGGAGGAGAAAGGATAAGAGTGGATCCCATAAAAATGGATTTAAATCATCCCAATATAAGAATCTGAGGAAGGGTGCTCAATACGATCAATTGAGCAAGAGTGTGCACCAGCAAAAATTTCCATCTCACAATGGAAATAGGCCAATAGAGTAAGTGAAAGAAAGAGTAGAGGAGACAAACAAATTACCTCTACAGTGTTGGGGTTGTGGGAAGGCACATTTGTGGCTACTACAGTCAATGATTTGGATATCATGTTCAAGAGGCTACTACAGTCAATGATGTGGCTATAATTGTGCCAAGGATATATGTTGTTGTTGAAAATAGACAAGTAGACCACCAAGCTTCTGTAATAGAGATGGAAGGTATATTTTCCAAGCAACCCATCTCTATTTTAATTGACCCTATATCAAACCTTAGTTATATATCACCTCAATTTTTTGAAGAATGTTCCTTACAGAGAAAGAAACATGCAAATGCATGGTTGGTTCATTTAGCCACAAGAAGTAAGAGAAAGGTGGCATAGGTAATAGACGTTTTTCCATTTCAAATAAGTGGAATGCATACTCAGGAAACCTTGAATATTCTACCTCTAGGATCATATGATGTGTTATTAGGCATGGATTGGTTAGAAGCTCAGAAAGAAAAATTGAACTGTTATGATAAAACCTTGGAGTGTGAAGATGAAGAAGGAAATGCACAATTGTTGTAAGGTATTCAGAAGCCAATCTCAATTAGACAAGTATCATCACTACAACTTAAGAGATTTAGTAGGAAAGGATGTCCCTTGTATGAAATACAAGTGCTTAACTCAATAGAAATCAAGGAGCTAAAGGTTGAATACCACCCAATGTTGTGGAAGTTTAAGGAGGTATTTCTAGAGGAAGTACCTAGACTTCCTCCAAAGAGGGAACTTGATTTTTCATTAATAGATCTTGTGCCAAGAGTAGTACCACATCAAAAGTACCCTATAGGATGATCACAC
>ML844968.1:21841-37170 GCA_009831015.1 Picea engelmannii | reverse complement strand
AACATATTGATTCAGGTAGATAATGACTTCAAGTATCTTCTGCGCAAACCCTTAAAGAACTCTCTTTCAACAACACTAAATGACTGAGTACAATCTATAAAAAACTCGATAATATAACATCCCAACACACTATCCAACCAAAAATCTATTGTGTGTGATATCTAATTACTTACGGTATTCACTTCCTAGATCAACTCAAGGATCCAATTCCTCAGAACCATAGTGTGGAATGTTTCGTTCTTTTTACTTAACTGTTGTATCCACTCAACCAAAAAATTCCAGAAATCAACAAAGAAAATCTCATGTAAATATGTAAACACATACCTCTATAACTATTTCTTTGAGCTAAACTGCGGGTTCTTATTCTAACTTCTGGAAAACTCATGCTCTTTCGCCTCTAACCATTGTCCAATATCTTCCTTAGTTGGCCTCCACATTACCCTCAGTTGTAGATCCTGGTCTCGGCAACGAAACCATTTATTGGCAAGTAGTGGGAAAACCCAGGGTTCAACATTAATTCACCAACAAAACCATCAGATATCAGCCCTTTTGGCATCACCTGCAAGCAGGTGAAGTCTCACCCAAGGTATCTATGGGCATTGCGTGAACCAGGCTTATGCAATCATGAAGGGATGTGATGCATTCATTCTAAATAGTCTACTTAACATTCATTCATTATGCATTTTACCATGTGCGCAGAATCATCAGATAACATATTCATATTAACCATTCATATACTATGTGCGCGCAATAAATAGAATAGTAAACAAACACATTACAACATAACACAAAGACACCATATTTAACGTGGTTCACCCAAGATGGGCTACATCCACAACGACAGGCTTCTCAATTTATTATTCAGGATCATCCCTTACAAAAGGTGTGCTCTGCACTCATACATGATATCTCAGTTCTACCCAACATGCCCTTGTCATTCGTGCATACAATGTACACTTACCTCTCCATTCACTCACTACATAACTACTTTACCCCAAAAACGCTTTACATATTTATACTTTTATATTAGAGCTTAGATCGTTACAATGGACCAAAAATTCCTAACTAACTTCCTTCTTTCATGCTCGTTGCTCCTAAAAATGCGCTAACTGCCTTTTACACGCAATACAAAATTGGTCCCAAAATGCCTGTCCCAACATTTACCATTGCACATGCAACAATTGAGTGTGTAATCCTTTTCAAAAGGAGATATTATAAATATTTTTTTTTTATTGGAATTTATGTGAAATTATGGTTTAAATTTTTTTTATTTTTTTTATTTTTTATTTTTTTTATTTTATTTAATTTTATTTTTTTTATTTTTATTTTTTATAAATAAATGCTTTAATAATTTAAAGATTAAATTAAGTGTTTATTTAAAAATACAATTGTAGAGTTCATTGTTTTAACAAATGTTTTATTATTATAAATTGGTTTAAACTATTTTTTTGCATTTCTTTTCTATGTGAATGCTACTTACATTTTATTCTCAACATAATCAATGGTATCAAAGCAATTGACTATTTGTGGTTTTTCTATGCATGTCCCCTACAAGGTTAAGGCCCAGGGACATTAGGCCTTGAACTAATAGAGCTTAGTGAAGAACTTCCCAACCAACCTAAGTGGCCTCACATGGTGGATGAAAAGAAAAATGGCAAAGTAGGAGATCATGTCAAGTTGTTGCTCCGAGAAGCCCTCGAGACAAAGAGAAATGAGATGGTGGGGCATTTTTCCTAGACACTTCTATGAATCCTAATATTGACAAAGGCACCTTCAACAAGGATTCAATTTGGATGAATGATGTCCTTCAAGGTACAAGTTAAGGTGAGTGCCTCTTCCACTAATATATGTAGATGAAAAGGACACCACTGCATTTCATTCTTGATAGTGGCAACTAGAGGAGCCTGATCTCACAAATGGGGATTTATCTCTCCTATTATCTCTATGCCCCACTGCTCAAAAGGTCTGCTGAGTGCAAAAATTGCATTGTCTCTTACTAAAAAAACACTAGTTTCAAAGATCCTCGAATAAAACATTTTTCAGGCTTCAAGTCATTTCTCATGAGGTTTTGGTATTAAAAATATTGTGTAAGAGGAAACCAAGAAGTACAACAAAATGTTGAGCCATATCCCTAAGGTTGGATGAAGAATTCACTAATCGTTGGTAGTATCTTGGATCTCCTATTTATGACACTAAGCATGATGAGGAGGAACCAAGTTGTCATCTTGATTTGTTGTTAATAAAGGTCATCAAGAAGATAAAACCTCCAACATCATCACACCCTAGCCATACACCAATTTTTGGTTGAGACAAGATAGACATACATGTCAGTCAATAATGTTGCTTGCAATACAACTTCAAGCCCTTCAAATACGAGGTATTGTGTGAATTTTGTGATGTTCTTTTAGGACAATCACATATGTGGAAGTCACATATTGACTAGTCTAGGCCTCATGGTGTCACTATTAACTTGGAATATAAGCTATACTATATACCATAGGTATCCCTAAGTACTACAATCTCTCTAATCATCGCTAGAAAGTGCAATAATTGTCTTAGACAGGAATATTTTTCCTCTTTATGGTTTGGTCAGAAGGGAAAGAAAATCACCATGACTACCAATGCCTCTTTAAGGGGTCCCTCTATGCAATATACACATGCAGATCAATTAGTGGTAGAAGAATACAAAGGTATATTAACCTCACCTACAAGAGTAGCTAGATATATTATCAAATAAAAAGTGCAATTAATTTGATACCAAGTGCTCATCTACCCAATAGCCCTATATATGGACACTCCCTTCTAGAGAATGAGGAGATCAAATGCCCAGTTTAGGAGCTAATACAAAAGGATCACATTTGACCAAGATCTTCGCCTTGTAGGATCCTAATTGCAATTGTTTAGAAGAAATATAGGACATAGAAACTCTATATTGATGACATATCGTCGAATAAAATCATAGTCAAGAATTGGTTCCCCATCACTTGTATTTAATATATGCTTAATTATCTCAAAGGCACCAAGTTTTTCAATACGATCAACATTAAATTATGTTATCAATCAAGTGCCAATTGATCCAAGTAATGTGTGGAAGGAAACCTTCAAGTCTAAGGAAGGTTTCTTTAAGTGGTTGGCCATGCCCTTCAACTTGACTAATGCACCAACAACATTTATAAGCTTATATGTACAATATTCTATGGTTTTTAACCAATTCTTGTGTGGTTGAATAAATATGGGAAGAGAATCTAAAGCACATTCAATAATTGATGAGCGCCAAGTAGTAACAATAGATATATGCCACCATAGAGAATTGATCATTCAGCATGTAAAGGGAGACCTCTCCTAGACCCTACCAAACTTCCAACCTTAAAAAGTAATGTAGATGACCAATATCCTTCATATCTAATTCACTTTCCAACTTCTACTTGGCCCACATAATAATCTTTTCTAAGTTGTAAGCTATAATGATTATGTCATCTACATACAAAACCAAGACAAAAATCATATTTATCGTACAAATATTCAAGATTTGGATCAACGCTAGTATTCATAGACCCTGATTTCAAGAGGTACTAATCAATCCTAGAGTACCAAGCTTGTGGTGCCTACTTTGATCCATAAAGGGATTTCTTCACCCTACAAACATGGGTATCACATCCATGCACCCTAAAACATTTGGGGTGATTTATATACACGTTTCCTTTAATCGCACCGTTCAAGACGGTTGTCTTTACACCCATTTACATCCATCTCGTATAAGCACCACCTATATCATGTTGCTAATGTAGGAATGGTTTGGATAGAATAATACCTAGTAACTAGATAAAATGTAAATGTATCATCATAATTAACTCACTCTTTCTATGAGAACCTCTTGCAAAAAATAGTGCCCTGTATTTTTCAATACTTTGATCAGTCTCGTCATAATTAACTCCCTCTTTCTGTGAGAACCTCTTGTAACAAATAGTGCCTTGTATTTTTCAATACTTTGATCAATCACATGTTTGATCTTGTACAACCATATATAATAAATCATTGATCTCCCCACATGTGTTGGTACAATCTCCCAAACATCATTTTTTAGGATGGAGTTAAACTCCTCAATCATGGCATCTTGACATTCCTTCTTATCATAGGCCTTATCAAAACTAAAGGGCCACAACATCCCATTGTCATGTACAAGTGCCATGGGATCAAATAGAAACCTATAAACGCCACCATCCTAGACACCTCTAGCCAAAGTACTTGGACTTTCCTAACTATAATTATTGATATTGCATTGTAGTCCTTCAAATGCATCTCTACACTTAAATTTTTTTATACAAGAAATAGAAAGAAGATTCTTCTTCAAACTAGGAACAAAAAAAACATCATTCAACTCAAGAACATCACCTGAAGGCATGTTCAAGGAAATGGAGCCCAATCCACTCGCAGGATATGTGGTATTATGATCCAATTCCATAAGTATTCCTCTCACTTGCTCATGAAACATTTAATTCAAGAGTGTCCTATCATAAGTCATGTGTCTCAAAGCCCCATTTCCCACATACAATCCAGCACCTGACATGGTGTTGGTAGATAAAGAAGAAACCATGGAGAAGGTAGTCTCAATCTTGGATTCTAACTCATCCACTCCAACTATTATCTCTGCACTCCCTATAACATGCCTTTGCTACTTGGCCTTCCCTTTCTTCTTCTCTAGATATTGGTCGGCATAATGTCCCTTCTAGTGACACTTAAAAAAATTCACATGAATCAAATCCTTCTTACCTTGGCTTGATTATTCCTTCTTACCCTTCTTGCATCCTTTCTTACTTTACTTCCTCATCCTCTTGATGAGGGATAGGTATTCTACTTCACTTTGCTTATATGAACTAAATTCTAACTTTGTCTCTTCTTACATAAAGTTGTCCCAAAGCTTCTCAAAATATGGTAGCTTCTCACAAGCACAAATACCTTGGACAAAGGGTTTCTTAGATGAAGTAAACCCATTCAAAGCAATGAACACCAACTCCTAATCCTCCTCTTTCTCCCCTAAGGAATCCAACTAATATATCAACTCTAATATCATTCACAAGTAGCTATAACCACTGAACATGTGTCACTAATATGGATCGTTGATAACTTGTTTCTCAAGAGAGATAACTTGGAACGAAAGGACCAACCAGAATCAGGATCAATGTGGTAAGAAAGTAGTTGGACCCCATGTCCACATTTCACTAAGATGAATGGATGCTCCAGCTTCATACCAGTTGACTACATTGCTTACAAAATCACATTATATGGCTTCCACTCATGTTTCAAGGATGAAATATGTAAAGTAGGGAGGAATGTGATGTACTTGGGGATGATCATATGGGGTACCGAGGGAGGTACCCAAGGGGGATCATTAATGTAATGTGTCCATAATCATGAAACAAACCCACTTGGTATTTGAAAACCATAAAATACTCCTTATGGAACCAAAGGAGCAACCATAATCGAGATCAATGTGGCAATGAAGTAGTTGGACCCCATGTCCACATTTCACTAAGATGGATGGACACTCGTGCTTTGTACCAATTGATTACATTGTGTCAATAGATTATGTTATATGGTTTCCAATCATGTTTTGAGGATGAAACATGCAAAGAGGGATGGAATGTAATGTACTAGGGAGGTAATTATGGAGGATAATATGGGATTACACTTAAGAAGGCACCCAAGGGAAATAATTAATGTATGTGGCTATAATCATGGAATAACCCCACTTGGTAGTTGGTGGGTAATAAATAGGCCCACTAGGTAGTTAGAGGGAATAATATAATAATAATGGGTTGTGGGCGTATATCACTAATAGTACTCATGAGAAAGTATAAATACACATAAGTATCATTGCATGGGATATGTTGGATGTTTAGGATTGTATTGTTGAAAACATGGTCTATGGAGTGATTCGTTTCATAAGGAGTATTTGATGGTGTTACCCTACCTTAAGGGTTCTCTCTACATAGTTGTGTTGTCTCTTATGTGGATCCATTTTGGTTATTCTCGATTTAAGGGTTTGTCTTTTATCCTTTATCTAACAAGGTTTATTGCAAGTGGTAACATATACAACAATGCAAGGCTATGAATGTTAGAAAAAATACTATGGACCAACATCAAACCAAAAAGGCACCCAGTATGGTGGCATATGGAGGACTAAAAGAAAGGATGGAGATATCATAGTAGCATAACGACAACATGGAACCAAAGGAAAAACTAGAATCGGGATTGAGGTGCAAAGGAAGCAATTAGACACCATGTCCACTTTTCAATAGGATGGATGGATGTTCATGTTTGGTACCAATTGGATATATTGCTTAGTAGATCATATTATATTTCTTTCATTCATTTTTTGAGGATGAAAGATGTGAATGGGGGATGGAATGTAATGTACCTAGGGAGGATAACATAGGGTAGCTAGGGAAGTACCCAAGGGGGATAATTAATGTAATATGGCCATAATCATGGATCAACATGCCCACTAGGTAGTTGGTGGATAATAGATAGGATGACTATGCAATTAGAGGGAATAATATAATAATAATAAGGCATAGTGGACATAAATCCCTAGGAATACTCATTAGAAAGTATAAATACACATAAATACCAATGTATGAGATATGTTGGATTTTGAGTATTGTATCATAGTAAACATATATTGTGGAGTGATTTCTCCCATAGGGAGTATATGATGGTGTTACCCTACCTTAAGTGTTTTTTCTACATTCTTATGGTGTTCTCTTGTGTGGATCCATTTTGGTTATTCTCAAGTTAAGGGCTTATCTTTTATCTTTTATCTTTCAAGGTTTACTACAAGTGGTCTCAAAGCAAGCAAGGCAAGGTCATGAACATCAACAAATTTACTATGGACCAACACAGAACCAGAAAGGAACCCAGTATGGAGACACATGGAGGACTAAAACAAAGAAGTGGAGATATTAGAGTATAACAACAACAACATGGAACCAAAGGATCAATCAAAATCAATATTGAGGTGGTAATGAAGTAGATGGTGTTAGCATCGTCATTTTCCTTTTTCGGTTAGAGTCGGTCTCAGTCAAGTTATGGTCCATGTGTCAAATCATGCGGGGTCAGGTATCGAACAACAAAGGGGTCAAAGTCAGCAAGTGGCCAATTGGCCCTTGGATTCGGGAAGGGATGTCAGAGTCAAAACATGTGTAAATAGTACGAGTTTGTTCCCAAAGAGTCGGGTTCTGTCAGAAAGGAAGTTTTTACGTGCCTCGGGTTGAGGCAAGTTGTTTAATAGAAGTCGCGTCGGCAAGTGCAGTGGCCATCATCAACTCATTATGAAGACTGGGAAAATGAAAAATCACGGCGCTCGTATCACATATGCCCTGCAACCCTTATCAGTTGTACTTTACATGCCCAAAGTGTACTCGTCACGCAGATGTGCTACAGAAAATATTAAGTTCGCTTCGAAACATCCAGTCACCATGAATCCAGTGTTCGCTTCGAAGCATGCATTCTATTTTCCAGTCAAGCTTATGCAATATTTGTAGTTCTTCTCAAAATCCCAGGTTGATCAATATTACTGCCTTGGGCCCGTGCCAAATCCATCGCACGCAGGATAAATACGTGTTGCACCATGGAAACCTCCCAAAACATAAGAAAGGGCGCGCAGAGTGGCAGAGGCGCTGGGACCGAGCACCAAAAATTGACGTTGATCAACAAATATCTAGAGGTCAAAGCATCCTTTGAACAGTTCGGGTGCATAGCCTTTTGCAGAAAAATTCAAGGATTCAATACAAAACTCGCTGAGCGGTTCGCACTCAGTTTCGATGGATTCTGCACGGTGATCTCGGGTGTCACTTTCCAGGTAATTGAGGAAACTCTGTCGATCACAACATATATCCCCCTGCACGGCGAAAGGTGGTTTAAAGGCATGCCCTTGGACGCGGGGTGCTATGAAGACTTCATCAAGTGAGATTGTTTAGGTGGGAAAGTCGAGACAAGCGTTCCGAGTAGATATTTGTAGGAACCTTTTCGGAAACTACTTGGAGTAGTTAGAAAATATTTCACCTGTGAAAGGAGGTTCGACATAATACATTTGCATCACATTAGATTGTTGATGCACTTCACAGGAAGGAGACCATTAAATCTACCCTTTTTCTTCAACCAGAACCTCTGAGAGATGGCGGATAGTGCCCAGGCTAAAGTGAATCAATCGAAAAGGAAACTCTCTCATGTCTCGTTGATTAAATTGTTGGTAGTTGAGGAATTGAGATGGTTGGGAAGAAACTAGGATTCGTTCTTGCTCACAACGGGCATCCCCGAGGACCCAAAGGGATATTTCCCTCTACCCACGGAAAGGGTAATATCACACTGCGCAGAGGTTGGAGTGGAAGACACTACACAAGAAGGAAAAACGTTGGAAGCCATGTCCCCCCAAAAATAAATACCCCAGAGAAGGGGAAAACCAAAAAAGAAAAAGGAAGTTGGGGAAACCCAAGCCCCAAGCGAACCGCACACAAAGTCGTCTGCCGAAGAATTACTTATGCGTGCCATTCGGCTGGAACCCGTCGAAGGTACAAGTCAAGAAAGCTGGATCATAATGAGGAGGTCAGATGTCGATAGATGTTCGAGAGTTGTCTCGACATTTGAAGCAAGCGCAGCTCTCTATCATCGAGCTTTACCAGGAAAACAGAGAACTAAGACAACAATTAGCAACGAAGACCCTTGAAGTGTCAGCATCACAAGGCCACGAAGGAAACATGATGTGGCTCAAGAGATAGCTTAGGGAAGCGTAGGACACAATCGTACAATTGCGCGAAGCATAGAGGATATCATAAGAAAGGAATGTGAAGCACTTTAGAGAATGTGAAGCGATCGAGGAGAAAGTCCGGGCAACTCTCGCCAGTGCGCAGAAAAAACACGATTAACTGAGTTCATTCTTGTATTCTCAAATGTGGCGCGGAGTTTGACAGTTTGAAGAAGGTGTCACCCTTCGACGGTTTTGTCATTTTGGTAACGACTGCGACAGTGAGCAGTCACCCACCACGTACACACCCCAGCAAATGAGCACACGACATAAATCAAGGTCATTACAATGAATGGCAGAAATGTGTCCGAACCACTTGATCATTTGGATACCCTGTCAAAGGAAGGCATCGACACATCACTCTCCCCATGACGAAACCTTGTTGATAACCGAACCCCGTGGCAAAGACAAGAGGTTATGACGCGACCGAATACAGTTGGTTTCTATTTTTGGAAAGGTGCCATACGAAGAGTCATTTAACAAAGAATGACCAGTTTCCTAAATTCTAGGGATAGTAGCTACAGATAAGGGCAGCCCAAGCGGTGCCCTTGCCTATATATTTCATCCTTTCAATGTAAGCCAGGTTGGTTGGCAAAAATAGTGTAGACAATGACTATTGAATGTAGTTTGAGCTCGATCGAAATTTAATGCAAAAGTCTTGAAGCTTTGATGAAAAGATTCTAATTGTAGCAGTTGGATGTATTTTTTCCTGTCTTTGCGTATGTACTTCCTGTATTCTTTATTCATATCTATTTCTGTCTGAATCATAATGTAGTTTCGAACCTAGGATTCGCTGCGTAGCGCCTAGATTCACGCCATTTAGACAAACCATATTTCCTCTAAGTTAACTCTGAATTCATCCTCAGCGGTGCTCCGAGTTGCTTCATGTGTTTTTCCCCTCAACACACACAACAATTTTAAACTGATGACTACTACTTACTTAGCCTTTATCCTCTCAAGTTCAGTCACCGAGTCATTTGTTTCTATCATTTTCTTAAATCAACTCCATAGCCCGAGGTCTTACTCTCTTTTGCCAATAGAGCCATAATTTATTATTTAACGGTGTTAAATGTAGCCGACAGCTTAAAGCCATACCCTGTACCGAGACAAAGTCTCTCGAGAGAGCCCTCTCCAGGTCCGAAAGGCTAGTTTCGGGTCTCAAAGTTGGTTTGTAGGTTGCCTCTGTCATTTGTTTCTCAGTCGAACGAAGTTTACAGAGAGCTAACAAATGGACCCTTTGTGCACATTTCACTAGGATGGATGGATGCTTGTGCTTGGTACTAGTTAATTGCATTGCTTAGTTCATCATATTATATGGCTTATTCTCATGTTTCGAGGACAAACATGCAAAGGAGGATGGAATACAATGTAACTAGGGAGGATAATATGGGATATCTAGAGAGGTACTCAAGGGGGATAATTAATGTAATGTGGCCATAATCATGGAATAGGCCCACTTTGTAGTTGGCGACTAATAAATAGACCCACTAGGTAGTTAAAGGGAATAATATAATAATAAGGGGTAGTGGGCATATACCCCTAGAAATAATCATGAGAAAGTATAAATATGCATAAGTATCATTGTATGAGATATGTTGAATGTTGAGTATTTTATTGTAGTAAGCATGGCTTTTGGAGTGATTCCTTTCAAGAGGAGTATTTGATGGTGTTACCCTATCTTAAGGGTTCTCTCTTCATTCTTATGTTGTCTCTTATGTGGATCCATTTTGGTTATTCTCAAGCTAAGGGATTATCTTTATCTTTTACCTATCAACGTTTACTACATCAACACATGTTCCCATGTAGAAGATGTCAATAGTACATAAGACGCCCACATCCATAAGAAGTGTTCTTCCTCACATATCCTAAGGATAATAATCCACCTATAGTGATTTCTGCAAATGTCAATCAACCAAAATAGACTAAAATACAACAAGGGGTTAGTGTTTCACTATTCACCCCATATCACATGAAGCACACCCCTGGGACCTAGCATAGTGTAAACACTTTTGGAGCAACCCAAAAACTAAGAAGGTTGCCTTCAAATGTAGTTTTTTGAATAAAGAAATAATAAGGAGCTAATTTACTAAGTTTGAAGTAAAAAGAGGAGGTTTGTGAGTAAACAAGCGGTTTGTGAATAACCTAGGGGGTGGTGGTAGGGAGTAAGAATGAAAGAACTAATATGAGTTGAAATTTATAGATTGTTTGACATATGATAGCGATTATAAAATGTCATTTTTAAGGATTAACTGCAAAAAGTTTTAATGATCAATTTATTTACATTGACTTATTTTTATTGAGCATTATTGACTAATGACCAATTTCTCAAAAGCTTAAATAATTTACTTAACACTATTAATTAAAATTTAATAATACATTTAAGTTAATGCTAATAAATTTAAATTTAAATTGAGATGATAATCATAAATCTAAATTATGATTATCATCTCTAATTCAATTAGTTTCATAAAGTGATCATTTACATGGACACATTATACTATATTATTTAATGATTGGTCCACACGCATTAAATCAACAACCATAGCAATAGGCCAACCTCCTCATGCAAGTGGATTTATGTTTAACTAGCAGTTGCTCCTGAAGGTGCAAAACGTATGGCGTATGGCGTTATAATGGGAACAAGTTGAGTATGCTTTTGTTTTAAATGCAACTATAATATTTAAGGATGCTTGTTTTTTGAGTAGAAAACACTGAATTCACATTTCCTAAAGTGAAATAAATTGTTTTGGAGTTACTGCATTACTTTACAATAATTACTTTAACTTTTGAAGATAGGAAATACAAATTGGAAAAATCAAATAAAATTAGAATGTGAATGAGAAGAGAAATAAAAGTGATAATATTAATGTGTTGGCAAGAGCATTGTTTGTATATTCAAAATTAGCGGCCCTTTGGAACTCACTATATTGCTTTCCTTGTTCCTCTTCTCTTAGCCCAAATGCTAATAGAGTGTTGCTAGTCAATCAATGTTTTACAATTCCCAATTCGAGTTTTCTGTTTTGCTATTTCTTTTCCCATAAGAAGCTCATTCCAACAGTCAAATAAAATATTATTGCAATGAGGATCAATTCAAGACAATAGGAGACAAGATAAAATATTATTACAAGGAGGATCAATGCATGAGAACAATGTTTAGTGCGTAGTTTGAATGAAAGGTTCGAAATATCTCAATGGTTGTCGATAGATCTGGATGGATATGGTTGATTTATTGGGTAAATTAATACATATGTTTATATAAGGGAAACACCTAGGTGTAATTGTTGATGTTATATCCACTAATTAAACAATTTGGGTCTTCCACTTTTCCTCAAACCTTCTAGTAGTTTCTCATACCCTAATTGATCTTATATGATATTATTACGGTGGAGATGGATGTATTATGTAGCTATCCATCGATGATGATTATGGTTGTTTTTGGTTTTATTGCTTTGAGAAAAATGACAAACTTCATTATGTTTGTGGAGCCCTTAACATCCCATTGATAGCTTCTATAACACAATGGATAGTAAATAAAAGTATAACATGTTGTGAGGTTTGTAGCTTAGCTTGCATCAATGTTTCAATATGGATCTTTTGACAACGTGGATCAAGATGCAACCTCTACTTCCTCTTCATCGTCCTCTTGTTCCATATAAATGTCCACTTAAAACTTCATAAGGGAGAAACGACTAATTCCGAGGAAGGCCAAGAAATTGAAGAGATGAAGTTTATTTTCGCTTTAGAGGACATCGTTGATGAAGCAAGGGCAATTACACATAAAAAAAATTAAATGGCTATGGCAGGGACAAGTACACACTAAATTGTGAAGTAGATGATAAGTTTGTCACTAATAAGTTCTAGCAATTATAGACAACCAATACATCGAATTAGCTTCCATGAGACCTAAATATTTTAACATTTAGGTGGCCAACCAACTAAAGAGATGAAGTTCATTTGCACTACAGAGGAAAAATTCCAACCCTGCTACCCATCCTTATTTTTAAAAACTATTAAAACTCTCACTTACTAAAGCACATGGCACTACTTTCAATACAACAAAACAATAATAGCAAGGGTTGAAGAGAGTAAGATAGGCACCACACGTGGATGTGAAAATCTCTCTTAGCCCACTCTTCTATAATGATGGTGGCTTCATGGTGGACTTTCCTACGTGCATTGACATGGTATCAAGCTTCATTGAAGATGAGCCCTTTTCAAGCTTTGTATGGTAGAAAGTGCAATACTCCAGTGAATTGGGACAACCCAGCAGACAGGGCAGTACTTGAGCCAAAATTGCTCAAGGATATGGAAGATCAGAGGGTTAAAATTAAGTAGAATTTGAAAGTGGCACAAGAAAGACATAAGAGTTATGCAGATAACAACAAGACAACTAGAGAATTTAAAGTGAGAGAGCATGTACTTTTGAAAGTGAAGCCCAAGAAGAGTTCATTGAAATTGGGTTGTCCCAAGTTAGCAACTAGATTTTGTGGTCCATTTAAGATATTGAATAGAATAGGGTCAGTTGCATACATGCTTGCATTGCATGTTTCCATGAATGTGCATAATGTGTTTCAGGTCCTTTTGTTGAAAAAGTATGTGCATGATCCTAACCATGTTATTGATTGGAATTTGATTCAGGTGGAGCCAGAAGGAGACTTTCAAGTCCAGTGGTGCACATATTGGATAGAAAAGTCAAAGTGCTCAAGAATCGAGTCATAAATCTGGTAAAAGTCCAGTGGACCTGCTACAGTTCTAAAGATGCTACTTGGGAACATGAAGATGCTATGTAGGCAGAGTACCCACGAGTTTTTGAATACATTTGTTTTTTTTCCTATTTGGTATATGCACTGGGGACAATGTTAAAATGAGAGGGAGAGGAATGTAATACCCCGGATTAATAATGTATTATTTTTATTGATTGAGAGCTCAAAGTGCCCAAATAATTGAAAGGGTCAGAGAGACCAGGAATGTAATACTTTGAACACTTCTAATAATAAAATACATTGCGAGTTACAAGATAGATAAGGACAATAGTTATAGGGGGCTATGATTCCACGAGAGAGGGGGGCTGAGGGTCTAAGCCTTTATATTATTTTTATATTATTTTACCCTTGATTTTAGGAAGAAGGGAAAAGGTCACGTGAGTCTCTTGGGGGAGGCCACATTATGCCTTGAAAAATATATAAACCCTGCCTATGGGTTGTTTGGGGGTTGGCAACCAATGGTTACTTGATTATTGTGGTTACTTACCTCATTGTTGATTGAGCCTTGTTCAACATTACCTTCCTTCTTGGTCATGTTGGATCTGGTTGTGTGCATGGGGAGACGAATTGCTGGAGGTAGCGAGCCATGGATTTTGGTTATAGGGACTACTAGTGTTCCAACAAGTATTCAATGCATGTGTGCATGAGAATGATGACAGTAATGCCAAGATTTTCTACCACTGATCATCTTGGGAGTTTCTAGCATTGAGATTTTCTGACCAATAGCATTGGAGCCCTGATAGAGGTGAGCAACCCGAGGGATTGTGTGGAAGTGAAGGGGGCTCATGCTCTTGGGTTGTGTAGGCTAATGGGAAAGAGAGCTAGAGCGCTAGTAAACTAGGATTGTCGTATCGCTGAGAAACAATGAGAGTTGATTACTTAATCTAGTTTGGGAAAACCAGAATCGACCTAGGACTCGTCCTTGTGGACTCATAACCCTGGCTCGAGGATGACCTATTGTTGAGATCTGAAACAATAATGTCTAAGGTTGGGTGGAACGCCCAACATCTACAGCCAGTTGATAAAATTCTCTAGAAAAATAAGTCTCTTTGTGTTTCTCTGTGATTTTATTTCGTTGTGTATTTTATTTATCTCTGTGATATGTTTAAAACATGATAATTGTTATTAATTGTTATTCATGGCGAGTTATGTTTTATTTATCACTCATGCATGTTTCTTGATATGGCATTTACGTGATCATATTCATCTTTTCCGTAAGAAGGGTATCATATTTGTCGATCTCACCTCAGGCAAGCGAGTGTTTAAAACACACCTGATCAATGGAGTGTGTCACATATTGGTATCTTAGCAAATGGTTTTTTGCATTTGCTAATAATGGGTACATTACACCTATATTGGCCATACAGGCTCACCTAAACAAAGCACTAAAGGCTTCAAATGCATTTATATTTATTTTATTCTTCAATTTCATTGCCTTTATCCATTTATCCACTTGTAAGGTATAAAATAATTAAATAATTTATAGGTGCATTTCAAGTCCATGTTGAAATTATGGTTATGGCATGTATAGGTTGATTTCCCAGATTAAAAGGAGACTGACATAGATACATTCTAAAGTCCCTACTTACGACTATATGTATTAACAATGGATTATTGAAGATTTTTTTTTTTTTTTGTAAGTAAGAAAGTTATATTAAGTATGGTGCCTGCTATGGCTAAACCAGGGTTCCAAAAGTACAAAAATTAACCAGCTGTAGTTACTGGACTGCCCCAACAGAGGGGAAACCAGTCCAGTCAGCTTT
>ML844968.1:0-17816 GCA_009831015.1 Picea engelmannii | reverse complement strand
TTTTGAATAATAAACAATTCTCAATTATTATCTTTTGACAAAAAATATTTATTACTTGTGCATTTAGTTATATTAAGTTCCATTGTTCAACCTGTATTTCCCAACTAATTTGGCAGGGACTACGTTGCCATGCAACCCTTGTTATATATATTATTGAATTTGTTTAATTTTTTTATTATTATTATTTAAATTATGAGACAATGCGTTATATTTAAAAATGGTTAATAATTTATATATATTTTTTTATTAAATAATTATAATCTTTATTTAATATAGTTTTCTTGAAATGTTTTGATATATTAAGGTGTTTTTATTTGAATAATTGTTTTTTCAATTTGAGATATTTGATTTGTTTATTTTATATCATTTGAATATATCTTTCCAAATTAACAAGATTCTTTATTATTTTATTAGTTGAATTTATTTTATGTTTAAAAAGAATATTTGGAAAAAAAATTAATAAATACTTTCATATGATGGAAAAATAATTTCCAAATTATTAAAAGAAATATTAATGATATATTTTTATTTTTTCTATCATAATTTATGAGTTTTTCAACAATCAAATATTTTGGGTATTATATTTGTAAATGTAATTAAGATATAAAAATATCTTTTCAAAATCGCTACTTCTATATAGTTGTTGATGGATTCTCTTATGCTTTAAGTATATATCTTTATCGATCTATTTATTGAGCGTTAAATATTCTTATAACCCCTACTCGCTATGAATGATCTTTAAATCTTTTATCAAAATTCAATTTAGTACAAAAAATAAAATTGGACACTAGGATTGAACTTACTAATTGAGCAACCATTAACTTAGTATATTTGTATCCATGTGTATATATTGGCTAGGATTGAACTTACTAAGCAATTTAGGAAGTAAAAATTCCTTATTAACCATTAATGGGTAATCTTCTTCAAAGCACTTAAGATTTTGTTCTTTCCAACTCTCGCTTTGCTAAGTTTCTATAACATTCATCACTATCCTTCCTTCGATTTGCATGAAAGTTTTGGCTACATTTTGAAAGATCCTATTGATGTGTTTTATCTAAATATCTCATGCTATGAGCACTAATAAAAATTTCCATAAGAAAGAACCCAATCTAGATTTGAAATTACCCTTTGTCTAAGAACTTAGAAATCTTGTTAAATGATTTTATGATAGAATAACACTTTTCAACTTTTCCTAAATTAATTTCACAAGTGTTGTAGAAATCGACACTTTTTTTTGTAAGTAAGAGTTTTATATTCATATATCAACAATATTTACATAAATACATAGTATTCAGGATGTTCATGGCACCATAAAGCCGACAAAACAAGACCCAACAAACCAGATAACAATCAACCTACTCGTGATGGAAAACCAACCCAACAGTAAAAAAAATATGGTTGCAAGTTGAAACTATGAATAGCATAAAAGAGTCTGAGAACCTAAAAGACAAAGACCCCAAAGGAACTAAAGATAATACAGATTCTACTGAAACCAAGAAAAAACTATGAGGTGTCTGCCAAGAAAAAGTAGATATGATCTCAGTAATTGAAGTGGGGCACTCGAGGAACGGGCATAGAGGCCCCTGTCATATTTCCTGCATTCTAAGAGGGCTGTAGAGAACCAACAAACAAGCTACATTCCTACATCATATGGAAAGAGCCACCATTCTTCTTGACTAACCACAAGATGATTATGAGAAGTAGCTTGTTCTGACTCTCTAGAGCTTCCAAACACTGCTTGAATTGCCTATAATCTTGATCTGTAGGAAACGTCCCCTGAGCTAACATTGTCTTAGTATGTCAATATAGCTCGAGAGTCTTATAAAACTTGGTATCTCGATATTGTGAGCAACCCAGATCCAGTATACGATTTCCTACTTGCTTGTCCACATCCTTGTCATCCAAGTAGGCGCTTATAATTTTGACATCATCTTCCAAGGGAAGCATGATTCATTGGCTTCAAGAGAGATAGAGTTTCTGAAACAATCTGTAGCATCCTCCGCCACAAGAGACGCTCACGTCTTCCAAACAGAGGTCGCCCTAGCTCAAGCAACTCAAGGAGCCATAGAGACAATGAGGAGAACATTTTGCCACTCATAGCCAAAATTTAAGGAAAAATGAAAACCCAAGCTCGAACGAAGCCATAGACAAAGCATAAGCCAAAAACAGAGGTCAAAATGAACCAAAAACAACATTCGAGCCATGTTTAGCATCAAACCTATCATTATGGCAAGGAGAAAAAATAGGACATACATTTGAATAACACTTGCAATCATGAATGGTAACGTATTCATAGTCTGGCCGAGACACTTCTCGTTGTACCTACCATGTTCTCATTGTTGCATCAAACGAAG
The DNA here is from genome assembly GCA_009831015.1 of Picea engelmannii. Lineage (NCBI taxonomy): Eukaryota > Viridiplantae > Streptophyta > Pinopsida > Pinales > Pinaceae > Picea > Picea engelmannii. Next base: position 15,462 of record ML844968.1, on the reverse strand, counting down.
TCGACCTAGGATGAACTATGAATGTCGTGCGTGGTGACGAGAGTGAGAGGATAAAGGCGACAGGATAAGTGTTCGCCAACTCAAATGATAAAACAAGATCCGCCCCCACATTGCCCACTGCATAACCACCTTCTCCTCTACAAAAAAATCAACACTTAAATAAAAAAACGATTTAAATATTCCACTCTTGATAACATTATGCACATTTTCTTTAATTATTATTATGGGAAAATGATAAAAATGATTGAATAAATCTTAAAATTACATAAATTTTTATATTCACAATTTACGAATCAAAATTCTAAATTATACAACAATGTTTCATTGATAAATCAAAGCTTTATAAATCATAAAGATGAAATTTAGATCGAATAACAAAATTTTAATTTGAAATATTAAAAAAACATACAAATGAAATTCAGATCGAATAACAAAATTTTAATTTGAAATATAAAAAAAACAAGTACCTAACGAGATGAGATAATAAAACAAAACAATAAAACATACATTTAATAAGCAAACAATAAAACATACATTCGATGGCTATCCTTATCCATTATTATAATTATAAAAATTCCCAAGTGAGTGAGACCTCTCTTGCTTTTAAGATAAACAAAGTAAGAGAGTAATCCACACATCCATTCATGAATGATCTCCATAAGAAATTTGAGACATGAAAGGCCCCCCAAATTAGTGGCGATGTTAGAGTTAGGTTGGGACCACTTTGATGGTGACCTATTTCCACTTTTTAAGTGATATTGACACTCCCTTAATTGGTTTGAAATTTATGTCTCTTCTGGCACATAATCCAATTATGTCTTACAATGCGTACTATAAAATTGGATATCCATATAATGTTTATGGACCATGCCATATGTAAGAATCAAGTAGATGATTAACTTACTCTAACATTATCAACCTAAGATATAGGTGATTTATCATACATTTTAGGTGATTTATAAGACATTACTCGTACCAAAATATTTATGAATATAAATGTTGGTTTTAGCATGTAAATCTTTATGTTGATGTGATAGTATCTTTACTTATTTTAGTGTTAGTATTGTCGATGGTTTTAGTGGTATGTCTTATAAAAAAATTTGACGTGTGATTGTTATCTATGTAATGTCCATAAAATTTGTAAGTCTTACTATTACAATGACATGTTCCATGATTCAATTTTTTCTCCACATAAATATGATTCTTCCTAGCCACTAACGAGAAATAAAAGGGAAACCCCTCTCCATGGGACATTAGGGTTAGATAGGGGACATCATATAGATAACAACCAAATGCCATCAAGGATGGCTTTAAAAATGTCGATGATGTCAATATCTAATGGTATATTGGTGGGAGTTTACCACAACTAGTCTATGCTTAATTTTAACATTGCTCTATAAGAATTATGTATGTGGGAACTAATGAGACATGTACATCCTTGGTTTTAGGTTGGTTTACTAGTGCTACAAAGAACATGATTGTTTAAAATAATATTTCTTTAATATTGTTGACAGTTTCGATATAATGCCTTGCGGGTTGTCTTTTGTTTGTAATTATGATCTTTTCTTTTCTAAGGAAAACCTCATGAAGAAACCAAAGGAATGCTTCCCTACATTTGTGGATGAAATCCCTAGTAAACTAGTTGGTGTAGACTAATGTGTGTAACCCAATGTGATTCCAACCAAGCACATGTCGGTATGGAACTAGCTGAATGCTAACGACATTGGTAACAATCAATTGAGCTAACCCCTTGGGATTTTTAATTTCAAGGACATGGGTGTAGGCTTCGATCCACTTATTTGTGCATAAATCATGGGATCATTTATTATAACATATTTTGGGTGTAACCACATGTTTGACCATTACCTCAAGGTGACCCCATGGCTCTGGGAAAATCCATCATGGGAATTGAACTTTTCCTATTGATGAAAAACTCCTTGCTCCTCACTGATGGATGCAACCCCTTTGGGTGATTGTGATTATGCTCTCTCTCTCTACACACTCTACACACACACACACACACACTAATTAGAATTCTCATTACTACATTATTGTATCCAATGTTTGGGATTTCATTCCACATAATACTCTCCTTTTGATTACTCCCACATACATAACAAATATTTTTTTGAAAATATGTCTTATATACATAGAAAATATTTATATCAACAAATAAAGAAGTGGAAAGGTATCTACAATGGAACTTATATACTCTTCCTTAGTCACGTTACTGAAGTGGAAATAAAATCAGAACATGCTACTGCATCTAAAGACCTCACATCCTTAATAAGAAAGGAACATTTGGCCAATAATTGTCTACATACCTCATCCAAATCAGAATATGCTATTGCATCTAAAGACCTCACATCCTTAATAAGCAAGGAACATTTGCCCAATAATTGTGTACATACCTCATCCATCCACATGTTGCAGAAAACTAAAAAATCACTAAACTAGGTACCCAGTTCTGATCCAAAAATATTCTCAACAACAAAAGAAGCACTAAATTCATTATAAAAGATAGACCTTCAAGAGGGCATACAGAGCAGAGATCCTTAGACATTTCCAAATACTAATGAAAGAGGAGTGATTCAAATAGTTGTAATCACCAAGCAAGGTTGTTTTCCAATAAATCTATCCTTGGAGAAGAATTGGATATTGATCTTGAATTCCCATTGTTCGTAAATTGACAATCCTAGAACATGAGCTTCATTATCCTAGAGTGTTGGAAAATAAGACAAAGGACATCGTATGGCCCCACTCTTTTACCAACCTATATTTGGAGGGGAACCCCTGATAAATAACCAACCATGTAATAACATGCAAGTTGTAGGAGAGTCGGATTGACCACACACTATGTAGTTGACAAATTCACATATTCAGCCACCCAATGCACATTGAGGGCAAGAATTAGTGGATGACATTGATGCAAAGGGAATATAATCTTTGTGATTCATACTATCGTAGGGGGTGACCAAAGTCCACCCACAATCCTGCCAAATGGCCTTGGCATTGCAATATTCATCTTGGACACATCCTTCTAGTAGGGATGAGCCCAAAAATCTCAATGAAAAATTCTAGACAGTATGATTTATAAGGCATTACATGCAACAAAATATTTCCAATTCAAAGGTTGGTTTTGGGAGGATGTCCCCAATTGGATGTGATAACATCCTCCCTTAGCTTGATACTAGCATTGTCCATGATAATCTTGCCACTACAATGACCTATTCTATGATTGGGATTCAATTACACATTAATACTCTCCTCCTCCTCCTAGCCACCAATGAAAAATGAAAGAGAAAACCATCCATAAGACCATAGGCTTAGAGATAAGAGTTAATATTATACCCCTCGTAGTGAAAATGAGTTAATATTTTTCATAATATTTTCCATTTTCACAATGACCCTTCTCCCATGAGCACAACTCACTAATTACCAATTCCTTAGGAGCTTGAGTAGTCCACTTAGCACTCATTGCATCATATAATGCTCATAGGGGTGAAGAAGTGGGACTGAAACTAGAAAAAAGAAATGCATTGTGCCTATTGAAACCTCTAAGGCATGCACCCAATAACTAGGACTTCCTGGGAAGGCCACCCTTCCCAATATGACTTTGGCTCAAACATGTCTAATCAAAGAGCTTTTCCCATAGTCAAACCCAGTTACCTTGCTACCCCATTTTGAATTTTTTTTGCAAATATTATATCTTATGAACCATTGATTCATATCTCATTATAAACCACTTCAACATATTAGGATGAATAACATTCTTAAAAGAATTAATATTTATCATATGTAAATATTAAAAATAATAATTGATGCTATTCAATTCACTTCACTCATTTCAATTACGCTTTTTCACTAAAACATGAACATCTCCTAACCTAATAAATACTAAATCAATTATTCATATTCATGAAAGATATATCCTTATAAATCATTTTAATTATTCATATTCATAAAAGATATATCATTATAAATCATTTTAATATTATATATTCAACACAATTATTTCCAAATATGATGATTCATATTATTGAAATGTAAAAGCCACCATATTATAAAGATGTATAATAAAAAGGAGGTCTTTGAAAATTACATACAACCTAATCCAATCCAAACACAAGGTGTATATGCAAAGATGTCATCATCTATGGATTATAATACTATATGTACAATATTAATCTCATAGATCCTAAGCATGGAGGGGTTTTATAAAATTATCTGTAGGCAACAAATTTGCTTGTTAAAACCCCATTCTCAATCACTACTCACTCACATTGGGCCTACCATATCACCTCCACTACATCATGTCTTAGGGGGAGCACCTTTTGAACGCAATTTCCCTATTGGACCTACCATCCCACCTAAACCAAGAACTCACATTTTGAAATACATGTATATTTACTTTGTTCCAATCAACAAAATAATCACGGAAAAGTTCGTAGAGCAACTTCGACACCCTTCAAAGGGTTATAAAAATTATCATTCTATGAATAATAGAACAATCCATATAAGCACTCATATTTTAGATGACTCGTGCTCTTCACAGGTAAATATAACTATTATATTAGCAATAAAAATAATTGCTTGTAACATAATTTAAGCTCTTAAGGTTGAGTAAAATATGTGTTATGTTGATCTATTTGGCTTGCCTATGACCGGATAGAGAGGAGATTGGATGTTGATGTATGAGGAGAAGAAGATTAACCATTATTGCAATGATTCATTATGTATGTAATTACATCTCTACAGTTTGTTTTAGGATTCAACATAACTTGGCGCACTCAAGTTGTCCTACATGTGAGGGTTGTGCGGCATCACAATGTTTTCAATTTAGCGGCTAAACCAAACTGAGAGTACTTCGTCCGGACTATGCCTCTTCATTCAAGGTCTGTCCATAATTACGCATTGAACTACTTGGTGAGTCAAGCCTCAAGATTTAACTCCTTGTCGCCAAGGTGCCCACCCAATCATGCACACTTCATTACAAACACTTGCGTTCTTTAACATATATAATTAACAATTATATACTTAGCCAAATATGTGAATCAAGAACAAGCAACATACATACAAATGAAAGAGACACAAGTATGGCTCGGTGGCACCAAAGGTGCCTAACACCCGTACAAAGCTTCTTATTATACATGATGTTACAATAGTGTACAATACAATGCGTTGATACAAGAAGAGAACACTTGGCTCATACATAAGGCACAAGTTTTTCCAAGTCGCCTAACTTGCCTCCTTGTTGTCTCATATCCTCCTCACATTGTCGCAAGCGAGTCTATCTCATGTCCTCATTGCAAGACTCCTCCCCATCACATGCATTGCCCAACTCCAAAGTCATTATGGCTGCTAGAATCAGTCCAAAGAAAGTTTGCCCCAGCTCTGTCCAAAGATCTTCCTCAAGGCAACACAAGTCTTCCCATATGGAGCGACTTGGCTCCTTGAGGGAGCTTGCCCCTCTTTGCCTTAATCTACCTTAGAACCTTAATGTTGATATTTTGCAAGTGTTGTGTGTTGTGATGCCTTGGTTCATCCTAGCTCATGCCATATATATGTGACCTCCCTCATCGAACCATCGCGTTGCTTCGTGTTGAACCATCATGTCCCTTGGGTAAGGTTGAGCTAACTCGCCAAGTCACTTTGTCATGTGTCTCACTCAAGTGCAATGCATCCAACTGACATGTTGGTTTGTTGGGTCGTCACACCCAACTCATTCACTCGCCCAGGTCGACCTCATCTCCCACCCCTTCAATCATCCACACAAAAACACCCAAGGATGGTGTGCCCAAGATGTCCACAAGGTGGGTGCGCCCATTGGTCACGATTTGTTTCGATGTATTCCTTAAGGCACCAAGTTCGCCCATCACGATCCCCAGGTGTGGAGCGCCCGTCCATATAAGTGTTGGCCTGCCTCCTTAATCGCCTAGCCAAGTCCGCCCTCCACAAGTGCATCCAACTTAACTAACTTGTCGCACACCTGTCCAACTGCAGACACACTCGTCCATCCGAGTTGCCTCAACAACCCCAACGTTTGTGTCTCGTCTTCGTATGTGCCGATCAAGTGGAGCTGTGCATGCCCTCCTCACCAAAGGCATTGCACCTGTCATAATAAGAAGGCAATCCAAGAAAATGAATGATGATGTTGTGAGATCGTCGACGCTGGTGAAGAATGAGGCTTCTTTCAAGTAGGAACACATTTGTTAGAGCCTTATCTTAACCTCCCTACTTTCGACTACCTAGGAGTTAGTTAATTGTTGTAGGTGGCCATCCTCTTTGAATAAGGCCCATTGGATAATAGTGGATAGTTATTTAATATAAAATGGTCAATTTTATAAGGTCCACTAGGTAGTTGGTACCCATTAGTGACGAGACCATAAGTAGTTAGGTTTTTTTCTATGGAAAATGTATTTAAAGAGATAAGAGACTATGGAATGTCTTGTCTTGTCTTATGTATTTAGAGCTCTGCTCAACAAAAGGTTGCCCCACCTTAAGAGGCAAGTGAACATTGTTTTCCTCCTTCTCATTATCAATATACAAAGGCATCTTTACATATTTCATCTTGTTGTCTCTTGTTTATGGTTATTCTGCAATTATATTCTCTATATACCTAGTTGTGTTTCAATTTTCAAGGATTAAGGAACATTACAACATTGCTTAAAGGCTAGTGCTTATTAATCAAGCAAGTAGTTATGCAATTATCAGTTTATTATGATAGTGTGTACTACAAGTTGTGAAACATGTAAGAGAACATCTAATGATATTATATAAAATGATATAAGATGATGCAACCATAACCTATCAGAAATAATTTCAATACATGTGTTTTGTAATATGAACTATTTTTTTTTTGGTAAACCAATTTGTACTCCACACTATTAGGCCACACAAAACATGAAATTCTATTATGTGATAATAATATCTTAGATAAACAAACCACCCAAATATATGAGCTAAAATATACACTAATTAATGTCTAGGAAAGTAAATGATTGCAGCTTATCCAATCCAAGTTATTTAAAACATATGCAAGGACCACAAATTTAGGGCTTGTAAATTGCCACAAGGAAGCTCTACAAGCCACAATGCACATAGAAGGACACTACGAAGACGAAGGTAGAAAGGTACTATGCATTTAATGATTTTTGTAGTCATTTTTTTTTATCGTATAAGTCTCCTCGAAACACTCTCATAATATGATGTTAATATAGGAAGGAAACCCTACACTAAGATGGTGAAGACATACACAAATAAAAACTTTACTTAAACTAGCCTAATTTCTAGAAGAGGGGTTGATCAATAACCTTTGAACTCCTTCAAATAGTTCAAGGTATTTCGATTACTATATCCCCTATCCAACATGGAATAAAAATACCTCACTCCACCCCATTTCAAGAATTAGATTTACTTTGGGACGTTGTTTATGCATTAATCAATTTGCCTCATTTTCGATTACTTTGATCAAAATTCAACAAATAAAAAATTTATGATTTGATTGATTTATTGCATATATTGTATTTTTATGTTTGAGGTTGATTAAGAGATTTCGAAAAACTTCTAAATCACATTTTTGAAGTGATGAGATTGAATTTTTTTAGGTGATGATATTGAAACTATCATATTTGATCCAAATACATGTGGAAAAAAATACTAGAAAATATGACAAGTCTATGTTTTCATTTTGTTGATGCTCTCAACTCTTATGGAGGATGCATCTATTTCCAAGATTGTTTCAAAATCTAGTGTTAGACAACAAGTAGGCTCTTTGTCTAAGTGCAGTTAAAGCCATTATTATTCATACCCACCTATTGTTTATCGATTTAACCTTTGTATTCTTGACTCAAGTATCATATATCCTTACCATTGTCCTTGCATGCAATATTTCCAACCCAAGGGTGCTTCCTCACATCATTTTATATATTGATACAATACTCTCATTTTGGTTTGGTTTAAGCTTTCACAACTGTTATGATTCAACTTATTTAGTTTTTTGGATTTAAAACTGCGTTGAGAGTATTAAGGTGAATGAGGATAGGAAAGCTTTGAGGCTCGATGTCATCCTTGTATTGTACACACTTGTTGAATATTCTTGCATTGGTTCAAACCCTAGCTCATTTGGACTCTTGTGAGCTTGGGAGAAAATCCCATGAACCTCTCCCTCTTTGTTTACCCTTTCATATCCCTTGCAAACTCAAAACCAACCTTAGAAATCTCTACTAGCAACCCATTTGCCAAAATTGATTTGTGGTTTTTGGATATGAATTCAAGGTATGAAATAAAGATGCTTTTGCTCACTTGTAGGCAACTTTATTTATGGGTAGTTTATGTTACCTTTTACTTGCATTATCATGGCACATCTATGCTCTTGTCAACAATGGTCAAAGGCCATGCCAACTACATGATATATATTGAATTTTTAGTGCTTTTAAAATCCATCAACATTCAAGAGTTGGACAACACTCTTGTCATGGATTGATGGTTGAAGAAAAACTTGCTTCAAATCTATATTGGTCAATGATTCTTGTTGGTGGTTGGGTGGTGATCTTGATTGGGTTATGGACTAAAAAATTGAAGTCATTGACTACTAGATAGTGGGATATATGCATAGATCTTCTTGGGTTTACAAATATATGCATGCTCAAAAGTACTAGGAGGTTATGTATTAAGGTCCATGATTGTTCAAGGATCTCCATGCAGGCATATGATTGTTATATGTGTTTATGTATTGGACTAGTGAAGAGTTGTAGGCACATTTGTTTGGGTTTTATCACTGCACCAAATTTATGAGTACATATATATATCTGGAATGCTTTTGAAGTGGTTTCATTTATAGCTCCTTGGCTATATACATATGCATGCATAGAATGTATGCTACAACTTTCTATACCCATTGTCATGTTAAGATGGTTGAATGGTGGTATGCTCAAAAATAGGTTTGGGCATGATGTCATACTTGCATAATGTACTAGTGAACGAATTCAATAATTGTTTTTTTGCTTGGTTAGAATAATTTGAAGTGACAACAATCTTGTGGCTTATTTGGTCAATGAAACAAACCATGTTTTAATTTCTTACCTATGCATTGGTACCATTGATGAATGAGGTCATTGTTTGCTTGGATGGTGAAAATTCAAGGGGCAATTATGACTATTCATCCAATTTCAATTTCATGTTGTTTTAATCTATCAAGTAGGTTTACAAATGCTTGTAATGACATGATGACTTACAACATAGGCTACACATAAGGATTAAAGTAGGTTTTCTTTCTTTTGAAGGTAAATTTGTTTATTTGGATTAATGGTTGTACACATTATTCTAAATTTTTGAAGACTAACTCAACTATGTATGCAGATACCTTCCAGAAAATCTGGGTGTTGAGTTCGTAAAATTTTACAATGTCTGCAACATCTGAGGCTCCACCCATCTTGGTTAATTTGTGTGTAACAAGTTGCATATGATTTTAGATACATCCCATTTGCTAGGAGCCTAATTGGTTGTGGGGCTTGCTTGGGTTATTTGACTGCCCAAATCAAACTTTGATCAATACAACTATCTTTTTTGGGGCATATGTGTGTTCTTCTCTATATATAATATTAACTTTTTAGCTTTCTTGTTTTTCTTTAAAAACATGTTTGTGTATTTGATTGTCTTTGTTACTCTATATTGTTATATATTAATGCATTAGATGGTTCTTTTGAGTAGATACAACTGCATTGGTTTTATTTCTTGCTAATTTTATTATACTTTTTTATATAACTTCAACATGCATTTAAGTTTTGTTAGAATATTGAGAGGGGGAGGGAGAATCAGTATGAACACTTTATACCACTTTTAACCAAAATATATATTCTTTCATTTTAACCACAATGTTCAACAGTTTATCATCTATGTTTGCATTCAATATATCATGAGCATAACATCACATCAACAATATCACATCAAATACATAATACACCAATATTTATGTGGCAACCCAAATGGGAGAAAACCACAAAATGCTTTCTTATATATATCAAGAATTCATTCATAGGAAGCACCAACCTCCAAATTCTCCAGTTGCAATTGGAAGGAGGCTCCAACCCCTTATTCTCAGGCTCCAACCTGAAGGAAGCTACAACTCCCTAAATTCTCTAGCTCCAACCAGAAGGAGGCTACAACCCTCCGATTCTCAGGCTCCAACCTAAAGGAAGCTACAACTCCCTGATTCTCCAGCTCCAATCCGAAGAAGACTACAACCCCCTTTCCTTGCCCCATCCTGTTGCCCTGAAATATATGTGTAGACCAACTGTCACTACCACAATCACTGCCACTATCACTGTCACATCAACTTGTAACCTGTCATTCTATCCAACCTGTCACTGTCAACCTGTCCAACCTGTCACTGTCATCAATACTCAACCGAATCCTCTCACACATATCATACACCAAGGACACCTCTCAACTAGATGTCCAACATCACCAACACATGACTCTACCAAGCATGTACAAAGATCACCAACATACTATCACAAGACATGTGTCTCAACCAAGTACCAACCTGTATCATGCATCAAACTGTGCCACAACCTGTACCATCAACCATGTACCATAACAAGAGAATCAACCATTCACTAGACTTGTATCATCAACACATGTACCATACCATGAGCCAACCATGCACATCAATTATGTACATCAACCATGTACATCAATACCATACCATGTACCAATCATATACCATATCATGCCATACATCGTATACCGATAAACCAAGAAATGCACCAACAATGTATCTCAACAAGTAGACTTCAACCAACATGTACCATGCATCCAATGAGTGCCTTAAGTCATATACCAAATCCCACAAACACATGCCTCTAGCATGCTCCTCAATGTCACTAAGATGCAACCTCATAACACAATATACCAAGTCTCAAGTATGCAATATAACATGTAACCAAACCATACACCAAGATAACCAATAATGCTTCTAACCAATGCACCATAACATCACCAAGATGTATGATATCACATACTATCATAACCATGCATGTACCATAACAACATAACCATAACCCTTAAAACTTACCTTTGTAGTTGACCTGTTGTATTGTAAACTAACCTGTAACTTCTTTCAAAGTCCTTAGGAACCAGGTACCAACATCTCTTCTCACCCTTTCACAAAATTTTCACAGATCCGTGACTTCCTTTACTACTACTCGCGGATATCCACACTTTTCTCCACTGCAACCCACATATATCCGAGCCCTTCTGACCTAGAACTCATGGATGCCTCAGAAACTAGGGTTACTCACGGTTTATGCAACTCCAAGACTTTCAACTTCGACCTTCCCTTGTAACTTCTGACTTGACGTCATGTTTAACCTTAGATTTGCCAATAAAAAGATAAACCATAACATTCACGAGATAGATATTCAATGTAAGTATGTGTGTCCTCTTAAGAGACTCCTTGAGGTGTTTATATACTTTTTCGTAGTAACCTCTTTCCTTACTTTAGGGATTTCTTGTTGCAACCACTTTACCCTTTGACTAAGACTTGTAACCAACTAGGGGCTTCTTGACCACTCTTCGGGGCTTCCAACTTTACAAGGCCATATCTCCCTAGTCATGAGGAACCACGTGGCATTCCACATCTCATCGGAAACATAATGACATGTACTATCCATCTATGATAGTCTTCCCTGCAATTACACTGTTCTTATTTTCCATATTCCTTAATCAACTTTGGGTCCCATACCCATACCTCCGGGGCTACATGTAGACTACATCAAATGCACCCAACTAACTCGATCATACAAATGTCAATCAACTATCCAACATCCCTGGACCTCTCCAAGGGTTGACATCAATCTCTAAGGGTTGACATCAATGACAACCAACTGTCCAAACCAATTGTTCAACAGTTTTTATGATTGTAACAATAATTTATGTATTAGGATAGTAGTACTAATTTACATTTAAAGAAAAATTAATTACTAATTTAAGGGTTGTATTAAAATGTATTTGCACATTTAAGGATACTTAGTATCCTTAAGGCAGAACAACTCCACTAACTTTCATAACAAATCAATCTCAGTTTGAATAGTTGGTTTAGGACTTAAAGCATTACATGGGTTCCCTATTTTTCTCCTCGCCAACCCTACATGAGTGTTTTACATGTTGTTGTTTGAATTTCTATTTTTAGCATCAACACACTTTGGTGGTTGTTTTTTTGTCAATAAAGTAACACCCTTTATATTAATGAAGAAGAAAAAATATATGCATTAGTGACAACTTATAAGTCTTTTAGTGTTGTCTCTAGATCCTATACATCTAATATTGACACTTTATTTGATAATTCATTAATATGGGTAAACAAAAAGGGTGTGAAAAAGGACCAAAAAACAAAAACTATATGACTTTTTAAAATTTAAGTGTCTTTCTTGAGACTTATATGACATATTTGATTTGCGTGGCTTCCTCCAAAGATCCTTTGGTGTCAAAATTGCATGATATCATTTTGTGCCATGGAGATGGGTGATGATTTGTGTTGCCTTCAATGGCAATGGAACTCTCCTAAATGTTCTCACAATGTGATATAATACATTTGGTATACTTACATTAACATTCTTTGATTGGCTAAAGTGACCCTTTGATTGTTCTCATTGAATAATAGTTTTTGTAATCCTGGACATTTGACAGATTCCTTTGAAGGTTCCCCTACTTTGTTCCATTACAATACCTGAGTTTAAATATGCTCCTGGATCAGAAAGCTATCCAATGCTATATTCGTTAATCTTTATTTCTATGTTGAAACAAAATGTAATATCCTAGATCCAACCAGTCTAGGAAATGTTGCTAATCTGATATGTCTATTGTATGATCATATACACTAGGGGTTTTTGGATGTGTTTCAACTGATTGTTTTTACATGCTTGGTGTAGATAATTAATTGTTTACAACATATAAATGAGCATACAGATAGTAAATGAGACAAAAGACTGTTAACCATATATTATGATATCTCTGTGGAGTACAATGATGAATGTGACTGAATAAAATAAATCACTTGGCTAGATCAATGACAAAAGGATCTTATCCAAAATACAATAAGAAAACTAAAAAAATAATACACGATACTAGAAGAAGGCTGCAGGATCAATGAATGAGATGTAAGATCTGTTGCAAGCTACGACAACTCATATGACAACTACTGCAAGAATGGAAAGTACACCCTGGTGGATAAACCCCTCAGATCTGCCTGGAAACTGTCCCAAATAGTGTGCCCTGCTCTCTCTCTCAGTCTTGATGACTGACCTACTGACAATCGACCCTCTGTTGACATGTTCAGAGCCCGGCTGGATCCTCTTGGGGAAATGCGCTCCCTCTGATGCTGGAAACTACGTCCTAGTGATTCCCCCGCCAGTATCGATTGATAAGGGTCTCAGACTGAGCGTCCTAGGATACTATGAAATGGGTCGGAAGGATTTCCCTGGATCTGATATGATGATCACTCGGGAACCCAAAATGTGTCCTCCCCAACTGTCACACCCTCAACGACTGGAAAATGCACCCCAAATGATCCCTCTGTTGGAATATGATGAGAAACTAGGCAATAGATGTGCCTTTCCTTCCTCTCAATTGGGTCGGAAGGGAATCCCTGGATTCTCCCTGGAAGGGACAAGTCGACTCACTGAACCTCCTCAGAAGCTGCGCCCTCACCCTGAATAAGTGCGCCCTTGTTGCTGCAACCTGTGTAACTGTTGCTTAAGACCAACGAAAGATCCGTGTGATCTCCTCGGTGACTAGGGTGTGTCTCTCAACACCAAAATAAACCACTGGGTGTATTCCTCTTGGAATCCACTGAGCTCTCTCTCCTGAGATGCACCTCTCTCCTCAATGACAAATCAAAATTTGCATAATCCCAAATTAGGTTGCTTTACCCTTCCTTTATAGTTTCCCGAAACCCTAATTCATTGTTGACATATTTTTAGCTTATATGTTCTATATTTAGCTCACTTTGACTTAAAAGCGCTTTTAGTCACTTTTAGCTCAATGTCACTTTCGAATTATAACACCCTCGGCTGAAGTGACCTCTGGTAACCCTGTTTACCCATGCATGGCCCTGGCTATAGTCTAATGGGGTTGTTTAGACCATTAAGCCTCCTCTCTAGAGCTCCTATTTGGAAAGGGACATTACACAAAATGTTTGGGAAGACGATAATAAATGAGTGATCTCCTTTAGTTTAGGAGATAATTTCTATTTTGTTGTGGAAACACTCATGATAGATTTTGTTTGTCTTGTCCTATGATGAACCAGGAGTCCCCTTCAATTGTCAAATGTTCTATTTTAAGTTCCTTTGTTATATATAAATCTATCCTTAAAGCCATTACTTCTGCAAAGTTATTGGTGGATTCCCCTGTGTTTTGAGCATATATCCCAACTAGGATGCCTATTAAGTCCCAAAAGATTCCCCCAATGCCTGCTTGCCTTGGGTTTCCACTTGATGCTTCATTCAAATTTAATTTGATTTTTGGTTGATTTGGGCAAAAGCCTTTATTTTTATTCATGTTTATATAGTTAATATTGAACTCACTATGAGGAGATTTAGGGACTAAAATTTTCATATTAACTAGTCAAGTATTTTATTCTAAACCCTTGAGATCTTCCTCTTTCCAATTGTTGCTTGTCTAAGTTTTTGTAACATTTATCATTATCCTTTCTTTGATTTGCAACAATGTTTTGGCTAGACTATAAAAAACCTCGGTGTTGTGTTCTATCAAGATATTCCAAGTTATGAACTCTAGTAAAACTCCCCATGTGCAAGAAACCAACCTAGATTTGAATTTTCCCTTTGTCTAAAAGTCTAGAAGCCCATTATATAGTCTCATATTAAGATAATGCTCTTGAATTCTTCCTCATTTCATTTCCACAAGAAAGTCTCATGTTAAGATAATGCTCTTGAATTCTTCCTCATTTCATTTCCACAAGAATAGAGCAAATTTTTTTTACATAAATAAATTTTTTTGACAACATTACACGCATTCTTTAGTTTTTTGTTTAAAGGAAATGATGAAAATATCATACATACTCTGAAGTTGCGTAGTTTTTATACTCAACATACAAATCAAAGTTTTGAGGTGTATGAAACTGCCTAATTGACATGTCAATTAACATGTCAAAGTATAAGTGAAATCTACATTAAATAACAAAACTTTTCCTTCAAAACTACAACCTATTATTATGATTATTTATATTAACAAAACCTTTCTTACTTTATAAGACAAGTAAATAAGAAAAAACAATCAATACCTAAAAACATATGGGGAGTGCCTTTGTACCTAATGATCCCTAGTGACGAGAACAAATTTAACACTATACATATATTGGTATCTCCATGAAAGCAATGCCATCCCCATATGATGTGAAATCTCTAAATCCAAAACATATCTAAAGTGATTTTGTACCACAAA
>ML844967.1:52964-64653 GCA_009831015.1 Picea engelmannii | reverse complement strand
TGGTGTTCTGCACATCCCAATATTGGCCAAAAATTTGATTTATGTAATCAAAATGGATGATGCAGGGGTACAAACAATATTTTAAAAGGAAATCTTGATCTGGATTTAGGAGCGGAATGAACTGATTAACAGAATGAATACAATAAACACAGAGATATGAATAATAACACAGATATCCAGGGAACATTATCTTCTATTGAATAATGAAATAGGTTGAAACTGTAAAACTGTAGAACTGAAAACACTTCCTCGAATGGTGGTAGCTATCTCTGAGAAGAGACATGGCTGCTACGAGCATCCGTTGAGTAGAATGGATTTACAATGAGGCTCTAGAGGCCTTTTTGATATTACTCATGATTTCCAAAACCCTAGTGTTACACATTATTTTGGTCATCTTGATGATCCATTGAAAAACATGTGTTCAGGTTCCCAAAAGAGCCTATCTTCATGAGAAAGGTGACTGGCTTCTTCTTATCAAAAACCCTATTAAGGAAGGTTGTCGCAGGATGCTCCATAGGCAGGGTGTGATGATGCCTAGTCTTCGCCCTGTGCTATACAACTGGAATGTGATGTCTCCGAAGGATGCTCTACAGCTAGGGTGTGACGATGTCAAAAGGCTAAGAAAAGGTCGAACTTCATGAAAGTTCTATAAGGGGATCTTCTAGAAGATGAGGTGGCATTCATATGGTTGGGATCCTACCTACTTCTCTGATTTGGTGGGATCATCCTAATATCGTCAACCATCTCTCGTTCCCCTATATAAAGAATGATTTCCCATGGAAAAGGCTAAGGTTAATGAAGGTTGATTCAAGAAATCCTAATATTGAATAGGCTAAGAATTGGATGAGGAATTCTACCTTCAATTCATATTTGAGAGCTTCATTTCAATTTATCAAGTCATTGTGGATCTTCCTCATTCAAGGATTGGAGAAAGTGTGTGAGTTGGAGCAAAGGGTCATTGGAAGGAGACCTTGCAACATAAAGTATTTGGTTGTAATCTCCACTTTCATTTTAACATGATACAGTGATATGTTTCTTTCCCATAAAACTTGATTTTTTTTATTGTATGATTCCTTGATCACATGCATAAGCTCTCGTTGAGTATATTATATTGCTTTCACTTTGGTTGGCTTTGTTTCCCTTGTATATACAATATCACAGGAGCACTAGAGTGAATCTAGGATGAAAAAGGCAAGAGGAAACGATATTTAAATGGTATGTTTCCCATCTCTTATCAGATAGTAAACTCAATGATTAGAGCTTAGGAAAAGCGTCATATTTTGTTCTGTATTGTTCTAGATCTAGGTGGATCTAGGGAGATCTGTTCATGTCCACATTTACCAATAAGTTCCATAACAAAATTGGATACCATACTAGGGATATGACCTCCTTTTGATTTTTTTCTTCTCATTTTCCTTTAGCTTGCCTTCCTCTGATAACTTTATTTCTCTGAGTCTGTGGGTGATCCATCTGGACTCACTGGGTTTATAAGTTCCTTTAGATTTTTTGTCTTTCTTCCAAATTTTATAAATTTACAGAGATCATCTCACTATACCTCATTGACAGCTTGCGACGACCCTGAGACGTCGCTCTCTGCTTATCCAATCCAGTGCGACGACGTCACACTCTTCTCTGCCAATGGCCTGCAACAACCTTAGCTCGTCGCTCTGTGTCCTATACCCAGCCTGCGACGACTCCTATAGGTTTTGATGGAGTGGGTCATTTTGTCTTTTACCACCCAGATTTTCCTTAGTATCCTTGGGAGAACTTCTCATGCCCATGTTTGATTGATTCCTGAGTTTGTAGCCTGCTTTTAATTGGTTTTCAGTGATTGAAAGTCTTTCTTTTCATTTTGTAAGTTTTTTACTCATTCTCATTGTCACAGGGATATAATCTCATATCTTCATCTGGGTTCTTGTTTGACAAAGGGTATTTGGTTTGTTTTAAAGTTTTGGATTCATTCTATTTGTCAAATTGTTTGTTGATTAAGAAATACTTTTTTCTTACTTGCATCAAAAGGTTTTCTTGTCTTTTTCGTTTTTGTCTACATTACGAATTTGGTTTGGGAATTTTGTTGTGAGTATATTGATTTTCTTGGATTACATTTTCCTTTCATTTTTATATCTCTGATTTTGTTTTGGAAAGGAAGAATTGAATTCACTTTTTCTTTTAGTAATCTCTCGTAAGAAAATTTTTACATTCGAAATATTTTAAAGAGAAGAAATTGGAATTTTGTAGTTCATGATTGTTTGGAATTGTGTTCATTCTGAATTAAGGAATTGTACTTGGTAACTTGTTGTACTTCAAAAGGAATACCTTCTCCCTACTATAACTAGAGTTCATTGAATTGAAAATTCCACATTCATATATTTTTGCATTTTATTGGGTCAAGGTCTCAACTTCATCAGTTTCACTTCCATCTCTCATTCTGAGTAAACAACAACCTCTAAAATACAACATAAATTTAAAATTTATTAGTAACTTTTATTTTCTAGGGATCTTTTTCACCAACATTAGCTAGGATAGTGATTTGGAATAGGTTGTAAGGCACACTCTCCAAATAATGAAAACACATAATAATATCTTATGATAGGGAGAGTTCAAATCCAATTGCTACATTTTGTCCTGGGAAGTCATTCTCACACAAGGGTCAAATTGGAGGTCGCATTAAGACTAGTAGAGTTACTCACCTTGCTTTGTTGGTCTTGGTGTAGATATTTTGTGTATTATGGGGGTCGCTTGAAGGTATACCCACAATTATGAGTGGAAGCCTTTCAAGTTGATTTTGGGCTAGACACCCTGCCTTTGCGCGTGGATCAGACTGTCGATTGTTTCCCCAGGCATCATTTTTGTAATTGGTAACCTTAGTAGCCTATCTCTATAGGGTATTTACACGAGGTGACTATGGAGGGGCAAGTCTTCACGGTACCTGGAATCGACGTTGGCCAAACTCACTCGGGCTCCTTGGAGGGTATACCCACGATTATGTGTGGGAGCTTGCACCAGGGGGTAAGTCCGTTAAGCCGGCCGTCAATGTAACTTTTCCACCCGCTTATCCCAACCCCTTCTTGTCTTGACTTCACAATGTTGGATTTCATCACGAACTAGTGACTTCGAAATAAGAAGATTTTGTTTGATTGATTTGATTCCTATATTTTATTAGTGAGTGTTTTTTGTTTCTGCTAGTCGGCCATAGATTTTCTTCGTTCTTTACTTGTCTCAAGCAACATCGGCCTTCTTCATTAATGTAGGATGCAAGGGTTACCCCCAGAAGATCTAGAAGGTTACCAACATTTTCCTCCTAACTCACCAAAAGGATCTCCAGAGGGAGTAGTCAACAAGGAAGTAGCTTCTGAGGTGGGGAGCACACACTCTTTAGAAGGATTTTGAATTGTTTCGGACTCTTTAGAGGCATTCAGACTTCCCTCTCTTAGACCGGATGCATGTATACTTCGGATGAACTCGTCTAGGGAAATTGTTGTTGTTGACAAAACTGAAGTACCTACCGGACCTAACATGGGGTCCAGCGTAGAGAATCCACTTTTTCCAAGTGAACCATTTAGGATCCCAGTTCACACTGTTGGAAATTCTAATTTTGGTTCTATCCATTTGACAGTACGTGATTTGTATGATAACCTAGGAGCGAGTCTTGATCGACCTATGGAATCACAATTTCTTGAGATGTTTGTCACCTATACAGTACCTTTAGACCATTTTACTGGTACTACCATTAATTTCATCACCATTTCAGACCAATCATTAATTGGTTCTCACTCGATTACTACTCTCTAGATTGCCCATTCTACTATGGTCCCACAAGATACTACGATTCCTACTGGAAATGTGGTTATCTCCCAAGCTCTAATTGGGAGACCATTTCCACCTAGATCAAATATGTCACTTCCCCCTAGGTATAGAGCTCTGAATACTTCTATTTCTACCTCTACCCAGGTTCCATCTGGAGTTTCTAGACTTTTTGTTCCTCTTGGGTATAATTTTGTTGTTGGTTTTGTTCCTACACCTTCCCAATTTCTCTCTGGAGGGACTTATGTCCTTCCTCCACCTTCGCTTGGAGAATCTGGCCCTAATGGCTCCAATCTTCTTGGAGGCACTGGTCTTTCTATCACTTCTATTTTCCAGATTCCTGTTGGAGTTCAACCTCAAGCTAGGGGGGAACATCTGATTGGGGCACAACATCAACTTGGGGGGGGCAACCTCAGGTTGGAGTCCATAACCCACTATATGGACAAAACGCACCTGTGGTACAATCTCTACCTTGGAATATTCCTTTCCCAGGAAATCTACAACCATCTAGGGGGGAACATCCTCAAGTCAACTCTTTTGTACCCACTAACCTTGGTCAACCGTATAGAGGTTCTTTGAATCCCGCTTGGGGTATGAATGTTCAATCTAGTGTTCCTTTCCAAGGGAATATCTCTAATCAACCCAAACCTATGGGCTATATGCCTCCAAATCCTTCACAATTGAGTCTGTCAGGACTATCTAATTATTTGTAGACTTCTTATGGTCCTACTGGTATACCTATAGGGCTTCCCCCTCAAAACTACCAATTTCCACAAGTGAACCGACAATTTCCTTTTCTATCAAATTTGGATTTACCTGATCTGTCTAGGATTTTAGATGATCCTATCTTACATTCTCCTTATTGTCTCGTCATACCGTCCAAGTTACCATCCAACATTTCTAAATTTGAAATTTGAGCATGAGAAGATCTGAATAATCATGTTATGACTTTTCATCTTTGGTGTTTATCCAACTCCATCGGGTTACGACTTTTCCAATGAACTCTCATGGGTTCAGCAGCAAAATGGTACATCAATTTACTGTGAGGTTTCTTCAATGACTTTAACACCCTATCCATGGATTTTTTGACACATGACCAGTTACCAATTTGATATGAGATGGGAATCGAAATTTTGAGTTCTTTCAAGCAATCCTCATCCACTCATATTTCTGACCACATCCATGAGTGGAGGAGGAGAAGACGTTTAATCAAAGTTCCCCTTCCTGATAAACTCTTGGCAGAGTGGTTTACCAAATCGCTCATTGGACATATCACTTGTGATGTCACCATGGGTGGTTTTTTCACTGAAGAGCATGTGATTAGTCGTGCTCAGTATCTTGATTTTGTTTATTCACAAATGCGAACACTTCACGATTTGATCCCTGACGCTCCTTATCCTTCCATAAATCCTACCCCAACACTTCCAGCATATTCTCATGATGTTGATGGTATGATTGGCACATTTCATGTTGAGGCCTAGTCCACACATGTTAGTCACACCAATCCCAAATCTAATAATTCTAATGTGCAAAATGATCCTATTCCTACTCCTTCCACCGGTAAGACTGTCGAGGTTAATTCTGTTCAATCCACGCCTACCGGAAAGAATCAAAATAAAAAGGAAGGGAAGGTTAAGAATAAGGAAGACAAGAATAACAATCTGCAATCTGGTAAATCCAAGACACAAACCACTAATGAGAGAGATAAACATAAACCTCGCTACCCCTGCCTTATTTGTGTTGACGATCATTACATGAAATATTTTCCAAGACGCGTTGAGGTTACTAAGTTACTCCAAGGGAGCAGAAAACCTCCTACACCTGTCATTTTGTAATAACCTTTCCCTTCTCAGTAGCAAGCCCATCTAGTCATTCATGACCAAACTTCTCCTTCTACCTCGTCCTATGTCCTTATGTGTATTGGTGATTCTAAAAAGAGTGAAGTTACAATCGTGACTTGAGCCAAGGATTACTCTTCGTCAAAAGAGAAAGTTGATAATATACCACCTTCGTTGGTTCAACCTTCCCCTCCAACTTCACCTCCAAATGGTCCTCTTCATCTCGAAAGACTAGGTCTCGATACATTCCTTCGCCCTCCTCCGAAGCTCGTTGTTCAAAAGTATTCATTCATCCCTCACGCTCATGCTGCACAAAACTACAGTATTGTAGAAGATCTTGCGCAAGCACCCTCTGCATTGTCAGCTCTTGAAGTCCTTCAAAGTTTCCCTGCTCAACAGAAGGCACTGTTAAAATCCATTGGTGGAATTGATCCCACGGATACTAATCTCATAATATTTTACTTGGAATATCAAGTTCCAAGGATTCCTCCTCAGTTATCATTTCAGATCCAATTTGTTGTAGAAAACAAGAATATTTGTAGAACTGGTATTGACAAAGGAGCCTCGACTTGCGTCATGTACATCACTTGTTGGAAATCCATTGGCTCTCCTACCCTCACTGAATCACACAATACACTTAAGGCATTCAATGGTATAGACTTTAAACCCTACGGTGTTCTTCCCTTGTTGTCTATTATGTTGGAAGGTAAATCGGTCAATGTTGAGGTTGAGGTCTTCGATGCACCTCTTGATTATAACTTTTTACTTGGTCGTAGTTGGATTGATTCCATGTGTGTAGTTGTGTCTAAACTTTTCCATGGGTTACATTTCCCGCACCAAGGAAAGGTCATTATTGTTGACCAACTGGCCTTTTTTAATTCTGATTCTCATACTAGCAACGTTCCCTTTATCTCGAAGACACCCGCTAGTTATGAGAATGTTGGAGTAGGTCTTTTGAAAGATTTTACTTTTATGGGTACATTTCCAATCCCACCACTTGATATTCCCCCTCCTTTCGTTGCCTCTATTAACATGATATCCACCATTGTTGATGACACCCCTGAGTCATATGACCCATGGGTAGTACCCAACCTTGGTGATCACCTTTGTTATGGAAACCATATGCCTTTAAGTCTGGTCAAATCCGCTTACCAAGCTATTCAATTCGCAACCCCTTCCT
Source organism: Picea engelmannii (assembly GCA_009831015.1). Lineage (NCBI taxonomy): Eukaryota > Viridiplantae > Streptophyta > Pinopsida > Pinales > Pinaceae > Picea > Picea engelmannii. The sequence continues at coordinate 57,831 of ML844967.1, read as the reverse complement.
CTCTTTCTCTTTTTGATTCATCTCTCGATCTGTTTCACATGATTTTTCCTACTGATCAGATGATCATGTCAATCATGTCTATGGAAGACACTCCCTGGGATGATGGACATCACCGCTCCATTCTCTTCCTATAACGTGACACCATCGAGAGTTACCAACGGATTTTGACTCTGTCAACCGTTGTTGTTATTTCTTCAGTTCCTGAGTCATCACACGATGTTTTGTACGAAGGGAACTTGAGAAACATTTCACCTACCATCCCTCTCGACATATCCATTAAACCTGGAGTCATGGATAATGTTCATATTAGAGCCTCATTTTCTAATGATGAGGTCCACACGTATAAATCCCTTTTCCAAGAATTCTGCGACATTTTCTCTTGGAGTTACGAAGAGATGCCAGGTATTGATCATGATAAGTTGTACATGAGAATAAGACATACCTGGATGCTAAACCTATTTGAAAGAGACTTCTCCCAGTGCACCCACGCAAAGTTGTTACTATCAAGCTTGAAGTTGAAAAAATTCTTAAAGCTGGATTTATTTATCCCATGGCTTTGACTGATTGGGTATCCAATCTAGTTCCAGTGAATAAGAAACAAGGTACCATCCACGTTTTTGTATATTATAGGGACATAAATAAAGCTTGTCCTAAAGACAATTACTTGACCCCTTTCGTTGACCATATCGTCGATGACTGTTCCGGCAGTCAAATCTTCTCTTTGATGGATGGTTTCTCTGACTATAATCAGATTAATATTTTACCCGCGGACCAACACAAGACCGCTTTAATTTTCCCTTGGGGAACCTTTTCTTACCGGAAATTACCCTTTGGTCATGGTGTGAATTTTCAGCATGCTATGTCTTATTCTTTCCATAATATTAAGCACATCGTGCAACCCTATCTTGACGATCTACCAATTCATTCCATGCATCGTCAAGATCACCCGGCACATTTGTTGGACAACTGGGACGGGGGGGTGAATCAGTTGTCACCGAGCTTAAACAATTATGCTTATTTGAAAATCTTTGTAGAGCACTGAATGACAATCACAATAATGCAAGGAAGTAAGCAATAGAAAATTCAGGATCATTCACACATATGAAATATACAGAGATAGATATTTCTTGAGGAAACCCATAAAGGGAAAAAACCTCTTCTTCTTTATATGATAAGTAATCTTTACATTTTGTACATTATCATACTTATGAGCACCAACTCATAATGAGGATACAACCTCTATTTTGAAAGCTACAACTTGCTGAGAGCACCAACTCTCTATTTTCTCTAGCACCCACAAGAAGGAAGCACCAACTCCCTGTGTTTCTCTAGCACCCACTAGAAGGAAGCAACAACTCCCTAAGTGTTCCAGCACCAACTTCTAGTCACACAGGCACCAACCTGTAAAATAGAGAACTACAGTTCTCCCTTGCACCACCCTGCCACCCTGGTTTCTCTGGCTGCAACCAGATGGAAGCTTCAACTCCCTGTGTTCAAGCACCCACTTGAACCTGTGAGGACAACAGTCCTCCCTAGCACCTCCCTACCACCCTGAAATATAAATTTTTCTTTATCTAAATTTATCACAGTGATACAATATTTATCATTGGCTTACCAGGCTTATCATTGTTCTGCTCTGCTACTCTATTCTCTTGTATCAGTGTTTCTCTGTCTGCATCTTCTTGCGATTTATGATCTTCTATTTTTCTCTACAAGAGCACCGCAGCCTTCCTTTAGTGTCTCACTGTCTTGCTGCACACATCCTTGCATTTTCTGTGCTTTTGTCTTTTATGCTTTGTGCGCCATGTCCATTCAATGCACCATTCCTATTCTATGTATTTCAGTTGTTGCACACTCCTCCTTATTCACGCCTGAATCACACTCAACAACAGAAACACGCTTATCTTCTTTATTCTGCATACTTATAGTCTATGTGCCCCTTCTGCATGCTCTCTCTCCATGCTTCTGCAAATTCTATCCATGTTGAGTGATCTGCCTAATCATCATTGAAACTCTTCAGCTTCTCTGACAATTAGACCCATGCATCCATCATCACTGGGTGTTATGTCAAGATTCCATCGCCTCTCCAGCAGTCGAGACTCTTCATCTTCTCTGTTATAGTTGAGCTCAACCTTTATGTTACAGTTATAGGCTTCAACGCTCTTCCATCTGTCAATCGCTTTTATGACTAGTCTTCATTCCACTGGCAGATTCCTTAAGACTCTTCAGCTCCTCTGGAAATTACATAGAATTCTCTTCGAGTCCTCTGGCAGAGACAATCAGTGGTTTCTAATAGTTACAGTGCAAACCTTGAAATGGAGCCTAGCTATGCTAGCTCCTTCCACTTATGTGACCACCGGCGGTGACCATCGGCTACATAGACATTTTGGCATTCCAACATTTTGGCATTCCGAAATTTTGGCATTCGGCAATTCGGCATTCGTGTGATCAAGTGTCTCGACACTCCAAGTCATGATCCCCTAAATGGATCTTGGTTGCACTAGCTCCTTCCTCCATCTTCCGCAGATGTGACCACTGGATGTGACCACAGCCTTATTCGAAACTGCATTTCGCATTTCACGAATTTGTTGCAAGTCACTCTGACTCTTTCAACTCCCGATCCTCGAAACTCTGAAAAAGGAGCTTATCTCTTCGAGCTCTTCTCTACAGCTCTTCGACAATGTGATCACCAATGGTGACCAAGCCTTATTCAAAACTTCATTTTTCAATTTCGTGTTTCGGCACTTCGAGACTCCTGTGATGAAGATTCTCGGCTCTTGACTCCTCCATCTCCCGGTATCCGAAACTCCAAAATAGAGTTATTTCCCAGTCTGTGAAACTCTTTGTTGATGTGCCTGTTTTAGGATTTCAACGTTTCGCATTTCAGTGTTTCAGTATTTCTGTGATGAATTGTTTTAACACTTCCAACTCCCGGTATCCGAAAATGTCCTTGTGCTTTCGAGATTTTGGTGTTTTTCATTTCGCGATTCTGGGACTCTTGATGATGAAGAGTCTCGACTCTTCCAACTCCCAGTATCCAAAACTTTCCTCCTACATTTGGGATTTTGGCATTTCACATTTCGCAATTCCAGGACTCCTGATGATGAAGAGTCTCGACTCTTCCAACTCCCGGTATCCAAAACTGTCCTCCTACTTTCGGGATTTCGGCGTTTCACATTTCGCGATTCTGGGACTCCTGATGATGAAGTGATCTAAAATTGAAGAAGACTTGAAAAACTTGAAAAATTATTGCAAGTGAAATGTTATGTGTTTAAAGCAACAGGATCAGTTTGCAACACATAAATTAAGGATTAATTATGTAAATTACACATAGACAGCAGCATAAACATTGAACATAAACACATATGCACAGCAATTGATAAAGGAGTTCACCCCTCTTCTGGGCTACATCTCCTGGTCCAGCTTCCAATGGATCGTTATTATTAATTTCTTAAAAAGTGCTCAAAAAAATGTCTTACAATGCTCAAACTATCAAACCGACTGCTCCAATGGCTTCCCAGCATCCCAACACCCCTATCTGGGCTCTTTCGGCACCTCAATCGATCGAAAAATGAAGAAGTTAGGCCTCCTGGAAGTCTCCCTCTTCAAGCTTGTTGTCTCTGGTTCTACAATTCCCACCCCCCCTTTTAATGAACCTGGCTCGCACGCATTTTTAAGTGTATGAACCCGACACCAGGTGCAACCGCGCCAACGGTGCAACCGCGCCAACGGTGCAAACCGTAGGACGGTTAAGGGCGCGCCAGCCCCTAACCGCCTCGGCACCTGGGCGTATGGCCATGTGACCTCGCGCATTGATAAAAGTGGTTAAACCGCCATAACCGTTGGAACTCCCGTGCATATTATACCATTGGTTATATAACAAAACCCATGGGTTATGTTTCAACCCCATGCTTATACACAACGGTATATACGATACATATATATGGGCATAATACAATGTGTAAACTTTGGTTATATACATGTGCCACTCGTCGGGCTCTACGGCATGGTCACATAGCATTTCAAACAACCACGAGCCGGGGCTAAGCTCCAGCCCGACCCCCGCCCATTCATACATTGAAACAACTTTATAAAATATGTGTTGGGTTATATGTTAAGTCACATGTCATGGGCGCATTGGTCGGACGGTTATATAAATATTTACATAGTGGGGGAGGTCCCGGGGTCGAACCCCATGGACTCCCATTACATTTTATATAACAATATAAACCAAACAAATGGGGGACACGTGGCACCCATGGATTGGGCCACGTGTCTTCATATTATTTGCCACCAACCGGACACATGTCAACTTCCTATTCACCATCCAGCAACCAACAAAAACCTTCCACATCACCATCGTACAGTCGTACGGCCCATACGGCCCTGCCACGTCAGACCGTACGGACTGTACGGACTGGTATAGTCAGCATCTAACATTTTTGCCTGTTTGTCTTGGTGGACAGATCGCGATATCTTCTCCATACGGACTCCATTTGAGAAAGTAATTATATCGTCGGAATCAAGAAGATGAGACGGACGCAATGGCATTATTTTCGTCACATTCCGAGCACTTTGAAAATTGAGCAAAATTTGATCCCCTGATCACACCTCCCCATTGGGAAGCTTTTGGAACACCAAAAGACTATCTCAGTCTATGTGAAGATGAGGGTATAGTTCCCTCACCCTTCCAACCTCAATACACTTGGCCTTGCTTGGATTCATCCCTTTAAGACCAACTCGCAAATACTCCACATTTCCTCACTTCGAAGTTCGCATTCTCCTGTCAAGGATGGTGTCTTCCTGCAGTTCTGTTAGATACTCTGGAGAAAAATCATCTATGGAAGGAATCTGAACATGCTCTCCT
>ML844965.1:6676-18581 GCA_009831015.1 Picea engelmannii | reverse complement strand
AAAGGATAAACCCTAGGGTTTCTTCCTAGAAGGTTTGACCTAGGCTTATGAGTGGATAATCCTAGGGTTCAAAGTCTTCAAGTCTTCTCTTGCCTTTAGCCTCCATTGAAGGTGTTGCTTGACTCCATTTTCCCAAGGAGAGAAAACGGTACTAGTCTTTTCCTTGCAAGTGATACAAAACGTTAATTAATACTCTCTCTCACAAAAGCAACTTGTTATTTATATACTTCATTACATTTTCATGCTCATACTAACTCAAGGCTTGCATTCTAACCCATTTACTTGCTGTTGTTATAAAAGTTTGCTACAGCCATTAGGGCTTGAGCTTATTGCTGATAAGTAACATAGTCTCATGCTCTTAACCTCATGCAATCATTGGTGGATAGTTTGCAAGTGTTTTCCTTATTATTGGACATTTTTTCATCCATTACATTTCTGATATAGAGCTGTTATATCTTTGCTGTTGTAAAGCTGTTATATGCTTAAGTATACTATTCCTTACTGCAAGTTTTATTACAGCAACCCCTTTTTCCTTGATAGCTGGTGCTCTGGGACTTCTTCTTTCCCTAGACTTGATATTTATCATTGAATGCATTGGAACACTTCTCACACACACACATGATCAATTACCTTGTCTGATTTCATTTCCAACTTTGCCCCTTTTCCTAGACCTAGCCTATCTCACCAAGTGACCAAGATAGGGGGCCGTAGACTTGCTTTAGCTTGCTATAGGATCCCTTCAGTCCACAAGGGATGCCTCCCTTGTATTGGATCCTCATCCATCACTGAAACGAGGGAAGTATTTGCTTAAGTGACAGTGGCAATTACTTCCATTTGTTACGCAAGTTTAGCATCTTGTGAAGGCTTTATTCAAGTGTTGGATTTTGTGATAACATTCTAGCGCCGTTGACAGGGAGTATTGAGTCATTCTTCCTACGACACTTTCTTGGTAAGCCTGTTTTCAAATCCTTCTTACCCAGCTTACCTAGTGACTCCATTGAGAGAAAGAATCCCTTTGTCTCACCTTGATGATCCGTGTCTAACAAGATCATCTGGCGACTCCATTGAACCCAAGTGTTGAAAGCACTAATCAAGAGCCTAATAGAAGGCTTGCTAATACATCTAAGGCTTATAGAAGAAGACTTCCTCGTAACTCTCCTATAGTCAAGTCCTTGTTCAGAGGTAGACTTCCTTTATCCCCAATGGTTCAACAACCATGGGTTGCCAACGTCTTCAAGCCTTTATATATGTCTACAATCCCAAAATACCCTTGTGCTATGCTTCAAAAGTTTGAAAAATGGTTGGCCAAGTTTTCTGGTAATAATGTCATCACTGTTGAAGACATTTAGATAACTTTTGGGGATATTTTCACCATAACCCTCTCAATAATGAAGTTATTAGACTCTTTTCTGCTACCTTTGTAGAAGACACTAGGAAATGGAATAATAGCCTTCCTGACAAGAGTATCAAAACTTGGGATGATTTCAATAAGGTCTTTATGAAAAAATGGGGGACTAAAAGAGATCCTAAAATGTTATTGTTGCAATTAAATGAAATAAAGAAGAAAGAGAACGAAATTGTTAAAGAATTTGATGCTAGATTTGAGATCTTGATTCAGCAAATCCCTGACAATGTTAGCCCAAAGGACGATGTTGTCCTTCTCCTATATACCAATGCCTTTGAGGGGCAGTTTGGGTTTATGCTTAATGACAAATCCCCAAATGCTATTGGAGATGCACAAGAGAAAGTTGCTAAGATTGAAGAAAATCTTCTATCTTCTAAGGTGGAACCTTTTCACGCTCATAGAGCCAAGGCTAAGACCAAGCCAAGGCCCTGCTCAAGATCCTATGACATTGATGACTCAGAGGTTTGAAGAAATCATAACCAACCTTTCTCAAAATCAAACCCTCGTGATGAATAAGAATGCTAATATGGAAAGGGCGCAACAACAAGCTTTGTAACCTAAACCTCAATACACTTGTCAGCCACAAAGACGAAACCCAAGGTGGAAACCTAGACCTTCAAGTGAGCAAAGGGTTTCTAATAACTTAGCACCTACTAATGTCATAAATCAACAAGAGAGCCCTTGGTGTTTGCCTTGTGGAGATGCTCATTGGGAGCATGAGTGTCCCAAACTTCATGATGGTAATGGTAATAGTGAAAACTCTATGAATTTTCTTGATACATTGGATCCTATCTATACCACATCTTCCCAAGATTACTTCAACGTGAGCACAGAACAACTTGAACAAACTAAGCAAGAAGTTGCTAGGCAAGCTAGAATGGAAATTCTTAATCAAATGGATGAAGAGTCGAGGAAGAGGCTCAGGAAAAAGGAAATCCAAGTTTATACTAGAAAGAAGAATGCACCTTGTTACCCCCCATGCCTAGGGGTGACTAGAGGACCTCATGTATCATGGCCCGCAATGGAGAACATGATCCCGACCATGATGATGATCAGCATGTCCACAGATGGTAGCCCAGTGGCCCCCCTCATTCACCTTTACAGCTACAGGTCAACCAATGCTCATCACATTTAAGCAACCCAGAGTATGGGAGATGGTAAGCCATCGTCACCATGAGACATGTTAGTTCTTCTTTTATACAAAGTGTTGTGCTTAATTTGTCAGGCATGTGGATGAGGATATTTGGTTGAAGTTGGATAACGGATCACTGGTTTGGAAAATTGTACCAGTTGCCTTGTTTCACCTTGGTGGTCAACTTCTATGCCCTAGTATCGTGTTGTCACCACCCAGGGAAAGGGGTACTACTAGGGGGGCCCTCTCAAGAGTAATGTTTCGTTCCCCTCCATACTTAACACTTTCCATCCTAGATCCTCTGATAGTGTACTAAACTTTGGCAATGGGTCATGGTCCATTCTCTCATGAGAAGAGGGGTTGAAGGCCCAGAGGTTGTTTCACAGCTGCTATGAAAAGAATAAGAAATTGATGTTGAAGAAAGAAAGGAATGATAGCAAATAGGACCAACAAAAGTCAGTCCAAACTTGAGCTCTACACTTTGAGTGCTCACCTCGGTCCAATAAATGCAATGCTAATGGCTCAAAACCTTACAAAGGGGACTTGGAGAGGCTTACTTATTCGTTCTAGCTCGCAAGTCTTTGCGTGTTTCTCTGTTTTTGGCGTTTGTCAAGATTGACGATACGAGACGATATGAGTGACGAGGCGCTACATAGAACTGTCGAATTGTGGAATGGTCAGACCACCCTAATTGAATTTTTTGCGAAATATTGCACTTCCACAATGAATCGTTATAATGAGAGCTAATTACAATGGTATCAATATTTTTCGAGTGATAAATTTGTTGTTCCCGACTTAAGTGATCTTGATACTCTAATTGTTTAAGATACCTGCTTTTATGATTGGGATGTCGATAAGGTTTTCTGGTAACATGTTTTTCCCTTACCGAACGTGTTGTGTTTCCTCGATTTACTACGGGTATTGTATCTTCTTCATTTGATGTTATTTTGTTGGTTGTTGGATCTACACTCAAAACTTTCATGGTTTGGACTCCAACATCTGAATATGTATTTTTTTGTTGACCTTGCAACTTCTTGAGTTGTGACGTGGATTGGATTTGTAATTGTTCCACTTTTCATAAATTGGATTAGTTCATCTGAAAACTTCGATGCTTCCTTTTCTTTAAGCAGTTCTAACTTGTTTTCCAGAGAGTTCTTATCATTCTTAAGCTTTTTTATTTGCACAAGTAGGTTTTGATTATGATTTTTAAGACGTGAATTTTCTTCATTATCTAATTTGACGATATTTTTAATGTCTGGATTTTCACACTTCTCTTCTTTCAACTTCCTGATTTGTTCTAGTAACCCTTGATCAAGGTTCTTCAAACACGAGGTGTCTTCATTTTTTTTCAATAATTTCTTTCTGAGGTCATGATTTTCTTGTTCCAACCTCGAAAGACATTGTTTTCTATCCTTTGACATCTTGATTTGTGTAAGTAGTTTTTGACTGTGGTCTTTTAAGCGAGAAATTTCTTCGTTTTTATCTTCGTTTTTATCCTTGATAACTTCATCAAATTCTTTTTGCATTCTTTGCATTGTTTTTTTATTTTCATGAAGTATTACTTCTGAGATATCGTTAAAGTCTTATAGTGTTACTGAATCTGGCTCCGATGTAGTGTCTTGTAATGTTATCATCTTCTCCTTATAAGGAAATGTCACAAACTTTTTCTCCATGTTTAAGATGAAAGTACCTAGATTTTTAAACCAGGGTAGCCCGATAATGATGTCGATTTCTTCTCTATACATAGTGGTAACATAGAATTGAGATATATATTCATATTCATTAACTGTCACTTGTAACTCCTTAATTTGAAAAATATATTTCTTTTCAATTATATTCAGCTCTGGAATTAACAATTGATTTTCCAAATCAATATTAATGTAATATTCATTATAGTCTAAGTTGATAAGGATGTTAACTTTTCTTCCTTGAATACTGCCCTTTAATGTCGAAAAACTGTAACATATGATTGGACAACCTTCATAAACAAATCTTCCTCCTTCCATTTTCGAAATTGTACATTTTATAATCTTGAATATGGCCTTATGATTACTTTTATGATTATAAAATATGATTATTTTTATAATACCCCTTCAATAATTAAACTGGATGTACCAAGTGTGGGGTCCCACTTAACACTAATAAGAACTTCAATAATCCTTTAAAATTGAACTTTTCCTTTTTCCTCGCTTATAAAAAGGTTTAATGAATCTCCTTTATATATATATATATATATATTCCTTCGAAAACCTTGATAATATTAATTACTTGGCTTTCCTTGTAACTTTGAACTCCATTTTTTTTTATAACCTTCGAGTTACGATTAAATGATCTTTTGTTTTTTTCAAACTGTTTGATTCCACTAATAATAATATATATGAACTTTTTCCTTTTTTATTTCTTTCCTTAAAATTATATGACTGATTTTTAAAATATAATAATATATTCACTTAGTCACTTTTTTCTTTTTTATTCTTCTTAATAATATAATAATAATATATTCACTTTTCACCTTTTCCTTTTTTATTTATTTTGTTTTTATAATTTCTTGTTCTATAATTTATACTTTATTTTAAAAGTATTATAATCTAATTTTTTTTTCTTCTCTTTATGTACATACTTTCCACTTGTAACTTACACTTGGCCTTCTCTTTTTTTTTTACTAACTAAGAATTTCTTTAAGAAACCTTAAATATTCCTTTACATGATATTACCTTGGTCGTTGGTTTCTTTTATTTATAATAAAACAATATTTAAATTAAAAAACTTTAATTTTTTTTTTGCCTTCCATATTTAAAACTTAAACCTTTATTTATTGTTTGCCTTGGTGACTTCCTTAATGATGAAACGTAATGTCTCACAATCTAAGTCACAACTGTACAAACAAAGCCTACAAACACTCAATTAATTTTTTTAAGTACAGTTACAATTATATGTACAAATGGGGTTCAGCCTAGGGATATTACATTCCCCTCCCACTTATTTATGCACTGTCCTCAGTGTAGTATATACATATGTACATCCAAAATTTCAAAAATCTTCAAAAAGATGTGGGTATTCTACCTGCATAACATCCTCATCCTCCCAAGTTGCATCCTCAGGCCTGTACCAGCTCCATTAGACCTTTACTAGCCCTATGGCTCAATTCCGGAGCTACTTGATCTTCCAATCCAATATGTGCACTGGATGCACTTGCAAACGACCTTCTTGCTCCACCTGAATCACATTACAATCAATGACATGATTAGTATCAGGTACATATCTTTTAAGCAATGATCATGGAATACATTATGAATATGCATTGATGCAGGCAAGGCAAGCATGTATGCCACGGGCCCAATCCTTTCCAGGATTTCAAATGGCCCCACAAAAACGCGCTGCCAACTTTGAGGAATTTTCCAACTTCAAGAAACTTTTGTTGGCCTTTACTTTGAGGAACACATGATCACCCACATTAAATTCCTTGTGAGTTTTGCCCTTATAAGCATAGATTTTTTGTTTGTCCTGGGCAGCCTTCAAATTCTGTTTTATTTTTATCATCTATTCCTCCATTTCTCTAAGTAGATCTGGTTCAAACACTGCGCGGTCTGCTGGGTTGTCCCAGCTCATTGGTGTGTTGCATTTTCTGCCATAGAGTGCCTCAAACGGGCTCATCTTCAGGGATGCTTGGTACCCATTGTTGTACGCAAACTCTACCAAGTGTAGATAATCCTCCCATTTGGATGGTTTATCCATCACATACATCCTTAGCATATCTTCTATTACCTGATTCACCCTTTTTGTCTACCCATTTGACTCTAGATGATAGGCTATGCTAAAATGCAGATTTGTTCCAAATCCCCTGGACAATCCTTTCCAAACATTTGAGGTAAATTTTGGATCTCTGTTAGACACAATTGTCTTGGGCATTCCATGTAATTGAGCTAGTTCTTTCAGATAAATATCCGCTAGGTTAGCTGCCTTGTGAGTGAGCTTTACTAGAATAAAATGGGCAGCTTTGGTAAGCTTGTCCACCACCACCATGATAGAATCATGTTGCTGGCTAGTTCTTGGTAATTTTGTGATAAAATCCATGGTTACAACATCCTACTTCCACTCAGGAATGGGTAATGGCTGCAGCAAACCAGTTGGGTATCTATGCTCAGCCTTGATCTTTTAGCATTCCAAACACTTGGCAATAAAATCAGCAACTTCTTTCTTCATACCTGGACAATAATATTGGCTTTTGACAGTTGTCATAGTTTTCTGGTAACCTGGGTGTCCATCATAAGGTACATTATGCATTTCTCTCAATATCATATTTTTCAATTCCCAAGAATTTGGCACATAAATTCTATCTCTGTACATGAGGATTTCATCATTTTCCAGCTTATAATCCTCAACTTTCTGCTGTAAATTTCCTTGTTGAAGTTTTTCCTTTATACCTCCATGTATTTCTGATCTGATTTTGCAGCCTCTAGAATTCTATCTTTCAAATATGATTGGTACATGCTAATGGTTGTAGCATGCATCTCATGCACCCTCCTACTGAGTGCATCAGCTACCTTGTTCTCTTTACCTTTGATATGTTTTATATCAAAATCATATTCACTGAGGAAATCTAACCATCTGCTTTGCCTGGCATTTAGAGTTGGTTGTCCAAACAAGTATTTCAAACCACTATGGTCTATCCTCAACTCAAATCTTTTCCCCATGAGGTAGTGCCTCCACATCCTCAATGCATGCACAATGGCTACCAACTCCAAATCATGAGTAGCATAGTGTCTTTCATGCTCCTTTAACTTCTTTGATTCATAGCACACCACATACCCATTCTAACTAAGGACTCCACCAAGTCCTTCTTTACATGCATTAGTGCATACAATGAAATCTTCATTTGGATCGACAATCTTTAGTATTGGAGCACTTGTTAATAAATGCTTCAAGTGTTGGAAACTCTTTTCCTAGTCTGATGTCCATTCAAACTTCACACCCTTCTTCTGCAAGGAAGTAATTGGATGTGCAATCATTGAGAAACCTTCAATAAATATCCTATAGTAACCTGCAGGGTCCATGAATGATCTTACTTTTGATACATTCCTTTGTTTTAGCCATCCTTCAATGGCCTTTATCTTTTCTGGATCAGCTGCTATTCCTTCCTCTGAAAGAATATGCCCCAAATAATGAATTTGCTTCTGGTAAAATGAGCACTTGCTCAATTTGGCATACAATTGATGCTCCCTTAATACCTGTAATACCATTCTCAAGTGTTGCTCATGCTCTTCCTCCGACTTAGAATATATCAAAATATCATCCAAGAAGACAATGACAAACTTATCCAAGTAATTCCTGAATACACCATTCATGAGACACATGAAGACAGGCAGTGCATTAGTTGAGCCAAATGGCATCATTGTGAACTCATAATGGCCATACCTTGTTCTGAAAACAGTCTTGTTGATGTATTCTTCTTTAATTCTTACCTGATGATAGCCCGACCTGAGATCAATCTTCGAGAATATTTTTGCATCTTTCAGCTGATCAAAGAAGTCATCTATCCTCAGCAAAGGATTTTTGTTCTTCACAGATACTTTGTTCAACTCCCTAAAGTCAATACAAAGTCTCAATGTTCCATCATTTTTCTTCACAAACAATACTAGGGCACCCAAAGGTGACACACTTGGGCGTATATACCCCTTCTTCAGAAGCTCTTCAAGTTGCATTTGTAATTCCTTCAATTCTAGTATACTCATCCCGTAAGGAATCTTAGATATTGGAGTTGCTCCAGATATCAGATTGATGGCAAAGTCAATATCTAATCTTAGATATTGGAGTTGCTCTCTTAGGTGGCGATCCTGGTATTTCCTTGAATACATCTTCAAACTCTTTTAGGATTGCATAATCTTCAATGTCTAGCACCTTATCCTTAGGTGTCTCCTCCATCTACGCGGAAAATATTTGGCACCTTTTCCTATAACTTTTCTTCAGATGCAAGGCTGAAACTTGATAGTGACTGCTCTAGGAAGTCCTTATATTGTCCTTAAGTTGCCTTCCTCATCCAAGCAAGTAAAAACATTATTATAACAGTCTAGGATAGCATGGTGTTGATCCAACCAATCCATACCAATTAGACAATCATAGGAACCTAAAGGTATGATGTTTAACTCTACATTGGTATTCAGTCAATTCATGTTCATTGGACATGCCTTAGCCATCTCATTAATCTTTCTTTTAGCTCCTGTAGCTAGTTGCACCATCCAAGGTTTTCCAAGCTTGCTTCTTAGCAAATGAAATCTTTCCACCATCTTAGGATCTAGATAACTATGACTAGCTCTTGAATCAATTAAAATGGCAATGGGCTAGTTATTAATCTTACCTTCTACTTCAATCATATGTGACTGAAATTCAGCTTGTTTGTTGTCCAAAGCTGCATGGATCTTAGGTATATTTTTTCCCATGTCCTCCACTGTTTCAACTTGTTGTACATTGTGAATAGTCCTCACTTTTTCACTTATGTAAGGGCAATATCTATACATATGATCTCCCTTACAACCCCAACATTGAATAGGTGGTTGCCTTGGTCTTTGTCCCAATGCCCCTATCATTCTGGATTCTTTAGAGGTTGGTTGTCCCTGAGAGTTATTTATGAAAAATGGTGGCTTAGTTCCCTTCTTCCTCTGTTCCATTTTGCTTTTCTTGTCTTCCCAAGCTTTTTGGTAAGTTGTTCTCCCCTTATGCTGATTATAAAGGCATTTATCCCTTCTTATAGTTTCCTCCAATGTTTTGGAGTCGTCATATTGTATCTTGTCACCACCTGGGAAGTCCTGGTTACCGGGTGCAAGCCCCAGAAGTGATGATTGATGCTATGCGATTCATCTCGTTGGTTTCAATCCCACTTCTTCACCCCTGTGAGCATCACCCGATGCAATGAGTGCTAAGTGGACTATTCAAATCATGAGAATTATTGGTCAGTTGCGACTAATACGCATGGATATGGGTCATAGATTAATGACTTACTCTACGCAGTTAATCCCAAAAATGATATATAATATGTTGCACTGCGGAAGCCCCTCTATACTTAAATAATAAGAGTGAAGGGAGCTCTGAATGGATAGTTCATAAGGCACAATACTTGCTAAGGTTTTGCAAATGGGGTAGCAAGCTAAGTGGGCTTGATTGTGGGGAAAACTCCACAATTAAGCGTGCTTGAGCCAGAGGCGTCTTGGGATGGGTGACCACCTGTGAAGTCTCGGTTACCAGGTGCAAGCCCCGGAAGTGATGATTGATGCTATGCGATTCATTTCGTTGGTTTCAATCCCACTTCTTCACCCCTATGAGCATCACCCGATGCAATGAGTGTTAAGTGGACTATTCAAATCATGAGAATTATTGGTCAGTTGCGACTAATACTTATGGATATGGGTCACAGATTAATAACTTACTCTACGCAATTAATCCCGAAAATGATATCTAATATGTTGCACTATGGAAGCCCCTCTATACTTAAATCTTATCTAGTCGATCAATCCGATGGTCTGTCTCTACCCAAAGTCTATGAGAGCCCACTATAAACTGGCCTATAGAAATGCGAAGAGCATGTACCCAGTGACGGAGTGTATACTATGGTCGAACTATGAACCAGTCACTAAGCTTCGAGAAGTGCTCAGTGTTATCCCCATTTTGTGGATAACTAAGGAGATTATGTCTTGAAGCCCTCAGGTTACAGATATGGAGTACCAAAAGACTACATGACCGGTAGTATCCTTTTGCACAGATGGAAACCATTCTCACCACCACAGAGGTCACAGATTTTCAGATGGCATCCACCACATTAGCTGGCTTCTGGAAGGCAGTGGGCCTTGCTCCATGAGGTACAAGTCAATATCATGGTGAGCATCATTCCAATATTTAAACCATTTGAGTATATTGTATCTTAGATTGCTCTAGATTTCATGATATATGCTTGGACAATATGCCTTTTTCCCTGCTTCACCTTGGTGGTTGACATTGTGCCCTAGTAAGTGGTCTTCCTTGAGGATGGGTTTGCTACTAGGAACTCCCTTAAAGAGTCATCGTACCGTTCCCGACCATACTTACCACTTTCCAGCATTGTTCCCCTCCATTTCCTTATCTCTTGGGATTTTAGGGTGTATTGACCCAAGAAGAGGTTGTCCCTCATTCTATGGAAAGAAGGGGTTGAAGGCCCAGAGGGATTGATGTTCGGTAAAAGATAAAAACCTTGTATGAACCTTCTATATGCTTCGCCCAGGGATCACCCAAGAAAGCAGTGAAACGATTATCTTTGAGTAAAGGGGACCCACAATATAATAAAGAATGCTTAAAACGTTAGTTGAAGGATGGGAGGTCTCATCACAAGCCGACCTATCACGTCCATGAATATCTAGTGATATGACATTGCCATCATCTGGTCACCAAACCAGGGTAATGGCTCTCAGTTGCATGGATGAGAGAAAGGGGGTCTCATCACGAGCCCGCCTTCTCATTTCCACTAGGTATTTGTGGGTGACATTGCCATTATCTGATCACCACGCCAAGGCAGTGACATTGCCATTATCGGATCACCACGCTAAGGCAGTGACCTTCAACCTTTGCTTAGAATTATGAAAGAATAAAAGAAAGGCATATAATGGGCTTGGAAAAAGTGCATTGCGGACGAAGGTACCATACACCCTCTACAAAGGCACCCATGAATGAGACACTACGACCCCTTCTATGTCATGAGCCCTATGCCCATTGAGTCTTGACCCCAACCACTTCACCCACTTTACATGGCTTAGAGAGGGATCTCTAGGAAACTCTCCTTGACCTAGGGCAAGATCTACCCAATAGGACACCTCGTCAACCCTCCCATATTCAAGCTTGACAAGTTGCATAGTGTCTTTGAGCAATTAATTGTTTGATATAGTGATCTTTGATGCACATGCTTAGGTGGCTCATTTATTGATTGGATTCACTTATCTGATGTTATGACTTGAGATCCTTGGAGGGTGTGCTCATTTGTCTTTGCAAGACCTAGTTGGTGGACAATTTTGGGAGAACAAGCCTAGCTTGGGCTTCCATGGGGCCGCAAGCCCACAGGTTGGATGCCAAGGGTCCACATGTCGGATCATAGAGATGAAGAATTGAAGACCTAAAAGATGATGTGGAAGACCTAGCCCAGCCCTCACATGCCAAACGATTTGCCCAGGAGGGGCAAAACGTCTTCTTTTTGAGCTTGACGTCATATTTGGGGGCTAGGGTTTGGTGGTGGTGTTACCACTCATTGACACATGGACGTTTTGAGGAGGATGAGGCCTTGGCCATGAGGAGATTGCATAGATGCTTAACATGTGGCATTTGGAGGCCTACCATAGCTTCTCCAACACCAA
>ML844963.1:20483-37174 GCA_009831015.1 Picea engelmannii | reverse complement strand
ACATTAACGTTGAAAGGTTTGTTTCATATGAGAATGAGTTTCATAAAAGATTATTGTTATTGAAACAAAATTAGTAAATGTAATGTGGATTAAGACCTTCTAGATAGTGAGGGGCTAAATGAAACATACCTTCATTGAGAGACCTAGAAGGCAAACAATTGAGATTTCTCCAACATTAGACCTAGAAGCTTTAGTAGTTTTGGGTTGAGATCAAGATGGTATTACATTTTATTTGTTTGAAGAAGCTATTAGAGAGTCCACAACATCCCTTCTTTTATGAGGATTGGTTATCATGTGAAGCACACCTTTCTTTGTGCTTGGATTGAATTTGGTTGTTGAAATTAGTGGGCTTCGTTGTCATTGTTCCTTTGTCATTACTCCTTTTAGAAATCTATTATTCTCTTGTCATGCCTAGACATAAGAAACATAATTATTAACAAAGAGATGATGGATCCATTGGTCAGAGAAAAACAATGTCCAATAGTGTGCACAATGCTTACAGAATTAATTGTTATTACTAGCTTCATTTCTCTATCATTCAAACCTCATATCATAATTGTCTTCAAAGCTACATCTGCCCAAAAATGTGAATGTCATTGTAGTGCTTAGTGATGCAGAAAAATGGATTCTTGTATGTATTGTGCCTCTAGGTAGTCCAATCTACCCCAAAGAAATATTTACAAAAGAGTCTCCAGAAATAACCCACGTAATTCATAATTGTATCATCAAGCTTAATTGAATATTGGTAGAAGAGGGTTATTAGAGCCTCAATGTTGTAACAACTTGTCGTGATATGCCCTACTTCCACCTCTGACAAAACTAATATGCCTATGATACATGCTCTTGCCATGGTTGTATTATCAAACTTGGGTATCAATCGTTTCTCACATGCATGCTTGAGCATGTTGTAGTATCTTTTAGGGAAATTTTAATATTCACATTATTGTACAAATTCCAAAGGTATACGTCTATTGTCCTAATTAGGATTCAACTAGTCTTGCATGGAACAACATTATTGTCATTTTCTATGTTCATGTGTACATGTTACATGTAATAGCTTTGAATAAAACTTGTATTATTGACATCACTCTACACTGTCAAACACATAGGTTTATGGTAGAAACAATGCATTCAAGAAGTTCAAATTAACCTATGATCTTATCTGTTTCTTCCTTTCAATATGATTATGTGAAGGTGTAATGATTCTCCTATAACTTATGTGAAGGTGTAATGATTCTCATAGAACTTGGGTTTTTACTTTAAGAAATATATTATGTTCAATGATTCATGTGAAAAAAATGCTCTACGTATTACCCTATTTGGTGTGATGATGCAATCATGCTTCTCGTATTCCATCACAAGTACATCATTAAATATTTGTTCTCGAGGATACTTGAATGAATGTAGTTTATCAAGTTATGTATTCGGTGATATTGGAGGAAATAGTGGGTAGAAGATTCAACCAAAGACATAAGACATTATAGAAATCTTTATTAAAAATATGATAACTTTACCCCTTTTACTTTTGCCAACTAAATTTCCATTTATTCATTTTTTATGTGTATGTTCAATCCCGATTGTTGGTCCCCATCGAGTGCTCACCCTATACGCTTCCACCATATTTGTAACTTTTATGACAAATTTTGATCTAAATATACTAAATCACACAAGACAACAAAATTCAATTGAGTACTTGACATCAACCAAACTTTTCAAGTAACAAGTACCACTTGTTAGAGGGAAAAATCCCTAATAGCTTAGGACTTATTATTAATAAATCATGGAAAAATCACAATCTTCAATCCGAAATCAATTGGTTACATGTTATGTACCAAATACCTGAATACAAAATACTACAATAGTATCAAATATATCTGAATACAATCACCACACAAGATATATGGAACAATATAGAAAACCACCACTTTATTATATCAAAACCCTTGGGGTAGGGCAACACCATACAATGGATCCTATTATGGAAAGGATCCTTTCGTGTTCACTTGCCTCTTTGATGGGGATTCCTTCTAATGAGCTTCAACTCCAAATACAATACTTCTCTTCATATCCCATTACATTGTTTTTACCCCTTTATATAGTGCTACCATCACTTAAGAACATTCTGGAGGAGGAATATCCTAGAAGCACAACCTTCTAAGAAGTCATCTTACATTTATTATATCTAACTACCAATTTATTATATCTAACTACCATAGTGGGTCTTATTTAATAATATAGTGGACCTAGTCCACCTTATATTCAATGACCTCCACTACCTCTCTAGCTACCTAACATTCCATCCCCCTTATGAAAGCGTTGTCATCAACGCTTGTTATGAGGGTGGACAACCATATACCAGGGTCCCATGGATAGTTGTAGAACATAATGCTGAAGAAGACTGGAGAACCAAGGTCCCATGTAGAAAGGAAAGCCACCATGTTGAAGTAGTCCAACCGTCATTGTAAACCCGGGTCCCATGTCCAAGTGCTCATGTGAACTCCCCGCGAAAGATTTTGGAACCCAATAACCAATTCAAAATGATGCTCCAAATACTGACACCTGTCATGTCACACTCATGTGGATCCAAATAAGAAGATCCATCCACATAGTGAAAAAGGGTCGTAGCAGAATCTGGAAGGAATAATACCACTATAGAATATGCAGGATGGACACTAGTAATAATCATTGGATCCCGATTTGTCACATTGATGTTCTCTACAAAAGGTGGATTAGAGTTATCAAATAAAATATGAAAATGGTTGTCATCCCAGAAATGACAACTATCCATATACCAATCATCACAATCGGCCTCAAAATCATACCAAGCATATATTTCTTTATTATATTCATCCCTGATGTCCGCCATAATAAATCTCTCATGCATGCTATCCAATGAATCTTGAATACAACGAAAACTATCCTTGAGGTCGTCTACAAGGCCATGCAATGTGAAAGCATCTAAAAGGTCATGCAATGTGTCATTCGATTGGGCTTTTAATGCTTCAGTCATATGTATAATTTATTTGAGGGTTTGAGAGGAAATAGCCATTGGAAACAACACATAAAATATACCAAAAAAAATCTCTTAAAATAATTTATCCAATGGTATTGATCTTGTAGCAATCTGAGCACCCTATGAAAAGTTATGAACTCTGCAGTCACGTTGTCGTCACGAAAACCCCCCAAAAATAGTTGATTTTAAATCAACGATATCTTCACTTCTAGAGCTCCGACTTGGACGGATTGTTTTTTGAAATTGGGTGATATTGTGAGAGAAACTCAGATATGCAATTTGTTTTGAAAAATTCAGCCCCAGATGCTTCATAAATCAGAAAAATCATGCAGTCGCTAGCGAAAAAAAAAAAAAACCCTGAAAATTGCATACTTTAGAATGCAAATAACTTGACTTCCCAGACTCAGTTTCAGACGTTTTTTTTTTTTTTTTAATTGGGTGTTTTTCTTAGAGAAACTCAGATATACAACCAGTTTCAACAAATTTTGCACATAAATATACAAAAATAACCTAGAATGTTGCGGCCCTCTTTTTCTTCTCCGAAAAAAAATATGCAAAAATAATAAAACAAATTGTCACACTTGTTGCCAAGGAAAGTGATCTGGTACCACTTGTTATGTACCAAATACATGAATACAAAATATTAGAATAGTACCAAAGGTATATGAATACAATCAACACACAAGATATATGGAACAATATAGAAAACCACCACTTTATTATATCAAAACCCTTGGGGTAGGGCAACACCATACAATGGATCTTATTATAGAAGAGATCATCTCTTGTTCACTTGCCTCTTCGAGGGGGCTTCCTCCTAATGATCTTCAACTTCAAATACAATACTTCTCTTCATATCCTATTACATTATTTTAACCCCTTTATATAGTGCTACCATCACCTAAGAACATTCTAGAGGAGGAATATTCTAGAAGCATAACCTTCTAAGAAGTCCTCTTACATTTATTATATCTAACTACTCATTTATTATATCTAACTACCATAGTGGGCCTTATTTAATAATATAGTGGACCTAGTCCACCTTACATTCAATCACCTCCACTACCTCTCTAGCTACCTAACATTACAAGAGTAATTATCAAGAAGAAGAGGAAAGGAATAAACACCTATCATCATACTAATAAAAAAAATTCACTCTTTGTATACAATCCATAACACTTCTCACAATTCCAACTCATTCTCTAGAACTTGCATACAATAAAAACAACCAAATTTCCTCAAATCAATCTAGATATATAAACATAAACTCGAACTGAATCATTAAATGACAACATGAGTTTAAGATAGTTGATTCTAACTAACTATCAGAGGGTTAGTTCAATCTTCAAATCAAATATAATTGACAATAATGGAACAAGTTGCAATATGTTTTGGGGGAGGGAAAGTAGAGAGATCTTTATTATTGAATAAACATGAATAACAAAATATAATACATGATCAACACTACTACCACCTTTGTCAGCAAAGCCCGGGTTTCTCCTACTTGGACCACATGCCTACTTACGTTCCACCTATAGTTTATGGATGTACTATAGCTAAGAAAGACCTTTGAGAAGTTTTAACCCAACTCAAATCCATAAGCGTGTTTAGGTCCAAGGGACACTAAACAAGGGAAAAATGGTATGAACCCATGCTTTTATCCTCTTGCAATATCTCTAGCATATCCTTGCTAAGGGAATCTTGCCCCTTTTCCCAATCAAAAACTCATACTTATTCCCAAGGAATGAAGTTAAGGTAGTTGGGGGCGACACTTAGGGCATGTACATGTGTACAAATCTTGTATTTTCCACTTAGGAGCACACATTTAATGTGTTTTTAATTATTTTTTTCCTTTTTTACAAAGGTGGCCATGTGTTTACTTAAGTAAACTTGTGGGCAACTTGTGAGATGCATTAAAACACCTTGCAAACATTTCATAAAATTTGGAGAAAGCAAACCATGGAAATATAAAAACTTGTTCAATGATCAACAACAGACAAACAAGATGCATTTAACAAAGGTGACCCAAATGCAACTATAACACCATTGTAACACTTATTCTAACAGATTTGGCCAACAATTATGTTATTCTGATAGTTTTAGAAAAGAAGAATCAAAGCCCTCAACAAAGTTTGAATTAGCAACAATATTGTATTGATTTGATAAACTAGCAATAACTTGTGTTTCTTAGCTTGTTGTAAGGCATAAACAATAGGTGCTTTAACTTGGTTGATTATGACACAACACAAAATGCATTTGCACACCTCTTGGTCGATATGCTTTTCATATTGGACTATGGTCTTATAGTTAATATTATACATTACTCTCGAATTAGTTAGTGCTGAGCACATGAAATTAGAATTTGTAGTCCTAGTTTTTTTATATGTGTCTCATTTACATTTTATTTGTCAGTGATTTTTGTAAGACCATTTTTTTTTTCTGTCATGGAAATAAGATTGTTTAGAACAAAATTTGTTTACACACTTCTCCGATACCATGTCTTGCCTTGAAAGCCTTAGGGTTTCTCCTGATAATGTGTAAAAATGTAGCTTCAACAAGCATTAAATCACATTGTTTTTATTGTTAATGTTTATACAATAACTCTTCTATCAATGTATCTTTGCACATAACATATAATGTTCAAAGTAATCTAGACAAACCAGTTATGATAAGCTCTCAATGGATTATTGTCGAACAAACCAATTAGACAATCACTTTTCACATTGCTTGCATGCTTACTCTTCCTTTGTTAGTATTTGTGTATGACCGTTGTTTTTTTCCATAAAAATATGATTATTTTGCAAAAAACAATTGGTTCACACACTTTCTTCGATACCATATCTCGTCTTAAAAACCATAAAATTACACTCAATAGCATATGGAATTGAATATTGAACAAATATTAAACCTCATATTTATACTTATTATTTTTTATAAAATAACTCTTTTATAACATGTATTTACACTTTAACAATTATTGTTGGTCGAATGCTTAGTTGATTCGTTGAATGGAAATGGACATCATATTACATAAGTTTAAAATAGCAAAAATAAATAGGTACATCTATTTCTTTTTAATATTTTTGGCACATGAAAGGTACATTGACTTTCCATAGAAACAAAGGTTGCATGGCAGCTTAGTCCCTGCCAAGTAGATTTGGAAATGGAGATGATATCTGACACCCTATAATTATTGATGATGATGATTACTGTGAAACATGAACAATATGTTAACTAGGGGATAGTTTCATAGTCTTAAAAGAAATCAATTTGTAAAGATTTTAAATGAAAAAAATTAACATTGATAACTATACTGTCAGAAAGATTGGAATTCAAAAAATTAGACCTAGACTCACAAGGAATGGAGGAAGACGTGTTGCTCCATGACTCTTAGTTTATAGATTTGCCATATGTCGTATTGGTCAGGATCTCTGACCACATTTTTACTTTAATGTGGATGTTGTATAGTTTTGGGATTAACCTAAATTTCCTTCCAATTAAATTAAGCTAGCAAAATCCAAATTGCATTTTAAAAATATTCATTTTTTCTTTTTGAAAATAAACATTTCAAATTTAATAATATATATTTTTATATAATATTTATTATATTACATAATAAATATAATCTAAATAATGCTCGCACGAGTGTAGACGGATTGGCAAGTGCCGTGTAAATGGAAGGAAATTTGTAAATGAAGTCTCATGTTCGATTCTCACCCGGACTTACTTGTGCGCCATTCTTGCGGGCTGGGTGGTTGCACCTGGGGTTATAGTGGTAGCCGCCTGGGGATCGACCCCGTGTCACGCGAGTACGAGAACCGCGAGTTGTCGATTCCCCCAGTATATATATATATATATATATATATATATATATATATATATATTAGATAATAAATATAATATGAATATAATAATAAATAATATATTAGATAATAAATATAATATAAATATAATAATGCATAATAATAAATACATAGTGCAACTTTTTATATTTAGATGTGGTGATTGGTGAAATTCATTGATTATGTAATTAATTCTACATATTGAAAGACGTGAAGGGAGCAATAACACTTCAATTCTATCAACCAATTAKAAATGAGAAACACAAATATTTTTATTATATCCAAAAATATATAATTGTTTTCCTATGTTAAACATTACATTGCATACACAAATTTAAGGTAAAAAGCAAATTAATGTCACATCAAAAGCAAACTCATTGCTATAGTCCCTTGGCACGGACTAATAAGTACATCGACCTTTTGTCATATTTTTGATATTTAAATATGTGCATTTTTTTTAGTATTTTAAAAATAACAATGTGTATGAAATTTGTCAAATTATTATGCTTTAATAGATATTGATGTGAGATGTTCTTAATTGATTCATTGTAGGAGAAACTAAGTCCCGAAATGGTTGATGTAAGATATTTTAAGACTTCGTTGATTCATTGTAGGGATAAATGGGTTTTAACTATATATAATTATATATAGTCATAGTCACGAAATTGTGTTATAGTTAGTGTTCAAAATAGTTAATAAAATGAGGAAATTCTTACCGAGGAATGAATCCATTTTAGAAGAAATTTAGTTAAGAATAGTATTGTTCCTTTACTCCATAGGGGCATGGACACTTTCTATTAGTTTGAGTTACTAAAATAAAAAATAACAAAACATAGTAACATTTAAAATTTAGAACCTCCTAAGAGTGTTGGTTATTGATTCCACTTCAATTTCATTGTCAAGTTTTACTAATGACCTTGTTTCGCAAGGAGGTCCTCGTGAAATTCTCTTTATCATCGGATAACCCATAGATTAGACAATTTTCATGATTAAGGTTTGTTAATTCTGCAACATAGGCTTATAGTTCCAAATTATTTTGATTAAGATGCTCTAAGATAAACAAATTTCCCTTTCACTATGTTCAACTGCTTGAAGCTAGCAATCCATATTCAACATGCAAGTCTCCCCTTTCAATTCCATTTCTCCCAATTGGTTTTCCAATTGTGACTTCCATCAAGTAGATTGGAGGGTGGGATAATTGACATCTCTTTGAGTGTCTTTAAGATCCCTATTGATGCTAAAAAGGGAATGTTTTAGAGACTGAACCTCCTTGGATAACACACACAATAACAATGGCATTGAGTTGCTTCCATGGTAGCAACAATAGGTCTAGGGAAGGAGGGATGAAGGGATGAAGGAAGGGTATCACAAAGACCAAGGGAGGTAAAGATTATGGTGTGGGAGTTGAGGGGTTGGGTGGAAATAAGGGAGGAGGTGTGGAGGGAGAGGAAGTTGCACGAGTGAGAAGGAAATGTGGCGTCCTCGGGGTGGAGGTGTGGAGGGAGAGGAAGTTGCACGAGTGAGAAGGAAATGTGGCGTCCTCTAGTGTGAAGGATGAGGAGATCAAGGCATAATTTCCAAGATGGTGATGGAACCCCTTCGTCAACCTTGAACATTTTCACATTCCTTTTTCAATCAATTGAGTGTTAATTTCTTGGCTCAAACAAGTCATGGGATAATGGATAGTAGATGATGATGTACCTTTTGTATGTCTCAAGATAATCTTGCCTACTCCTAGGGTCTCCCCTACCAATTGCATCTACTTCCCTATTTTGATGTCACTTGACATGGAAAAGGTTAACTTTGTTGAATATTTGGAGGAAGGGGGCTATTCTTTATAGAGTCTAATTGATACGAGAGGAGGATGATTGAATCTCGTTTCTTAGGGTTGAAAGGATGATATGAGAATTTTCGAGAATGAAGATGGGTTGGGAGGTTACGTTTCCTATAAGTTTGATTCTTTGGAAGGATGTAAAGGATTTTGATTCATTATTGGTTGTTTCTCAGATTCCCCAAGCAAAAGAGAGTGCTTGTTTTCCATCAAGACTATATCAATGTTGAAATTTGATGTTCTTAAATAAAAAATTCACGATGTTCCAATTTTTTTACTATCCTTCAATTTACATTCACGTTAATAACGTGTTAACTTCAATTTTTTCTTGTTTTGGGTTCATTGTTGGCTTATCTTCACAAATCCACAAATATTAAAGACAATGATGTTTAACTTAGTAATAAACATAACCTAAAAATAACATACTGTGGTTTAGCCAAATTCCAAAACATTAAATTCACTTTATATTATCTAAACCCTAGAAAGTTGTGAGTTGTATATTGTTTCAATGCTATCTTGTTAATATATTTAATTTACTAATAGATTTCGGATTTAGCATTGTTTAAGGTTTAATTAAATGTGACATTTACAATTTCAAATAACTTTATCTAAAAAAAGTATGTAAAATAAAATTTGATTTCTTAAAATTAATCAAGTAATTCATAGAAAATTACTTGGAAATTGTTTTTCTTTTATTTGAACTTTATAATAAGCAAACTCTTCTGATCCAGATTTATGAGAGAAACAAAATGAATAACAGATTGAATACCATAACACACAGATACATAGAACAACAATAGATATTCAATCAACAATAACTTCTATTGAATAAATAAAATAGGCTGAAACTGTAAAACTACAGAATTGGAACAACTTGCTTGAATGGTGGTAACTATCTCTGAGAAGAAATGTGGCTGCTACGCGCATCCCTCTGAGCATAATGATTACAATGAGGCTCCAGAGGCCTTTTTGATATTACTCATGAATTCCAAAACCCTAGAAATCCAAAAACCTAACCCTAGGAGATGAAACACCAAAATTTATATGGGCCCTGATGGGTAAGTTGGTACCTCAACTTCCCTGGGTTGTAACTTTTGCATACGACCTCTGTTTTAGGCGTGTGATAGCCCATTGGAAATTTATTTTAGAGAACTACACATTATGCCATCAAAATCTAACTTTGTTTACAATTTGACTACGAAAATCCAAAAAATCATTGTTTAGGCCCCCAAAACGGCCCTGGAAGTACATAAAGATGTATTGATATGAAAAATTCCAAACTAAGATAGTTGGAATAGGTGGGAGGCCACCAATATCCACCTGGATGCTGTGTAGGGCTTCAGGATAGCCCTAGAAGTGCAAAACCCACAATTACAAAGAAATGTCATCATTACAAAGAAACGTGTTGAACTAAAAATTCTCAAGATGAGCCAATTGGAATAGGTGGGTGGCCACCAATATCCACCTGGATTAGTCCCCCCCCCTTAGGAAGAAATGGTATCCATTGTGTTGAGTGCCCCCATCAGGTGAGGAAACTTCTGTTGAATTTGGCCTAGGTGAGCCACTTGCCTTGATGCAGGAGTTGCCCTGCCTTGACAACCCGATAAAGATGGATCCCCTGTTGGTGAGTGCCCTTGACCTGTGTATCCACTATCTGATCAATGGATTATTGTTCCATGCAATCAAGGTTGAGCTATGTTGGTGTCAACTGTTCTGCGATCTCTGAGGTGTCTAATAATGGTGGAAAATATGGTCGAAGGAGGTCCACATTTAACACTAGGTGCAAGCCAAGGAAGGGTGGAGTGTTGAGCTTAAAAGCATTGCTACCCACAACCTTAGTGATAGTGTAAGGTCCATAGCTAAGTGGACAGAGCTGCCGGTGGGGCCCTGTAAGGTGCTCTTTCTACAAATGTAACCAGACCTTGTCTCTCACCTGAAACTGGCGTGGTACCCAATGTTGATCATGGCACTGCTTGTACTTATCATTGGATTTTTGCTAAATCTCATGGACTTGTTGGCGGATGTGCTGAATCCGCTCAATGAATCTAGTGGCTTTGTTAGCCTCAGACTGAACATGGGAAGATTATGCCCGTGTGGTTGCAAGAGGTAGTGCAATGTCAATTGAACCCAAGGGTTGGAATCTTAGCCCCCCTTGAAATGGGATATGGTCGGTGGAGCTATGGAGAGACTTTTTGTAGCTGTGTTGAACATAGGGAAGACTCTCATCCCATGTACGTGAATGCTTAGAGTTGTACATACACAGGATGTGCACAATCACCCGATTGACAACCTCTGTCTGGCCATCGATTTGGGGTTGGAAAGCAATGTATTTAGTGAGCTTGGTGTCCAATAGTGACCAACGACTCAACCAAAATGTGCTAAGGAACTTGTTATCCCGATCTGAGGTGATGGTATGTGGTATCCCAAAATGGACCCACACCCATTTGAAGAAGAGCTTGACAATATCTTCCGTTGTGATGCTCTTCTTGCAGACTGTGATAATGGCCATCTTTGAAAATAGATCAACCACCAAAAATACACGATCATTGTCATGCTTGGTGGATGGAAGGCCAAACATGTAATCCATCGAGATGGATTCCCAAGGCCTCTCAAGAGTAGGAAGAGGGTTGTATAAGCGTTGCTTCTTGATGGATGGCTTGGCAATGACACAAGCAATGCAAGTTCCGATATACTTGTTGACGTCTTGTCAAATTTTTTGCCAATACAAATGTTTCTATAGACTGACCGCAGTTTTCTCCACGCCAAAATGTCTTGCCAATCGACTGTAGTGAGCCTCCCAAATAAGCATTGCATGCTCTCTTGTGGGAACACATAGGTGGCCTAGATGGCATAACAGTCCATCCTAGATGTGAAAATCGGTGACATTTGCGCTTGTACCCAAGAGCTGATAGGTGGTGGCGAAGTCAGGGCCACGATGATAAATTTGGGGCCACTTAGATACCTCATTCCCACAGGAACGAAGCACTGTGGTGAGTGCAGCAATGGAAGGGTGACTGAGGCAGTCAATGACACGATTTGTGCTCCCTATTTATACTTGATGTTGAGTTGGAACTGTTGTAGGTATGTGGACCACTTTTGATGGTGATCATTCTGCAACTTCCCCAGTGTTTGTATGAACTCCAGAGGCTTGTGATCAGTGTGGATGATGGTCTCCTTTCACAGAATGTAATGTTTCCATTCACGACAGGCTTTCACAATGGAATACATTTCTTTGTCATAGGTGGGGTATTTCTGGACAGTATCTAAGAGTGTCTCTCTATGGTATGATACTAGATGACCGTGCTGAGTGAGAACTATGCCTATGACATTGTCAAGCATCAGTCTCAATCTCGAACAATTGTTGCATATCGGGTAAGGAAAGTACTAGAGCTGAGCACATGCGATGCTTCAAATCAACAAATACCTGTTGTTGTGCTTGACCCCATGCAAAATTTTCCTTGCCACCACCCTTGGTTACTTGGCTGGGGGCCCATGCAAGATGGGAGAATCCAAACACAAACCTTCGGTAGAAGTTGGCAAGTCCCAAGAAGCTCTGAAGCTCGGTTAGTATGGTCAGGGTTGGCCAGTCACAAATGACTTGGATCTTAGCTAAATCCACATGTACCCCATGATCATCAACAATGTAGCCCAAGTATTGGACCCTGTTCAAGCCAAATGATCATTTTTCCAAGTTAGCATATAACTTGTGATGCCGCAAAGTGCCTAAAACCTACTGAATATGTTGCATGTGCTCCTCCCAAGTTCTGTTGAAGATGAGGATGTCATCCATACCTACCACCACAAAAGAGTTGGTGAAGGGACTCAATACATCATCCATCAATCTCATGAAAGTTGTTGGTGCATTTGTTAAGCCAACAGGCACAACCAACCATTCGAAGAGACCTTCTTTAGATTTGAAAGTTGTCTTCCATACATCAGTTGGTTTGATGGGAACCTTGTGGTAGCCAGACTTTAGGTCAATCTTGTTGAAGAACTTTGCCCCCTTGAGTCGGTCAAGAATGTCATCAATTTGTGGAATTAGGTATTGGTTCTTGACTGTGATTTTGTTTAATGCTCTGTAATCAATGCAGAGTCGTCGAGTCCTATCTTTCTTCTGCACCAACACAATCGGGCTTCCGCAAGGGGAGGAGTTGGGTCGGATGTGCCCCTTTTGAAGCAACTCTTGGATCTAGCGCATTCAAATTGAACGTAAAATTTCAATATTGGACTCTATATAACCCCACTCCTACAATTTCATTTTAAATTATATATGATATCTTATATGTTAATTATATTATTACTATAAAATATATCAATTATGATAAAAAAAAATTAAACTATTTAATTTATTATTAAAATGCAAATGATAGAGACATACTAATAAACTACATGGTTTTTTATTCTCTTCCTTCTTTTTATGGAATACTTAATATCACATCTAATAACGTTTATATTTTTTTATCTTATAATTTTTAGAGTTATTTTCATTTCATTTATTTATTTTTGTTTAGAAGATGACAAAACCTATCATAAGTCACTTGTCAAGTCGTATTCATGATGTCAAAAAAGATACCTCCTTCCTAGTGGACACAATTTTCTCTTTCTTAGGTGTCTTTTGGTTAATAGCAAATGCATCTTTTAGATTCAACAAGAATATTTAAAAAATAATATTTTTCTTCTCCATTAGGAAT
The DNA here is from genome assembly GCA_009831015.1 of Picea engelmannii. NCBI lineage: Eukaryota > Viridiplantae > Streptophyta > Pinopsida > Pinales > Pinaceae > Picea > Picea engelmannii. The sequence goes on along the minus strand of ML844963.1, from coordinate 23,797 downwards.
ATTTACACAATTTCAACAAAACTATCTACTCCTAATGACAACATTGTTTTTATCTCAAGTGAGTCATGATTATTGCAATGATTATTTGCATGATTTAAGAAAAACCATTACTCCTAAGTATATCATTGTTTTTATCTAATCAAACCATGATTATAACAATAGTTTTTTATTCATTTGCATGATTTAAGCAAAATCATCATCACCTAACTATATCATTGTAATTTTGTGACATGTTTATCCTAAATTTTATTTATTCATATATATGATTTAAGCAAAACCTAATCATAATCATATAATCATTTTTTATTCATTTACATGATTTAAGCAAAATCTCCATAAATTTCAAATACTATCAAAACCATCATCACCTAATTATATTATTGTATTTTTGCCCTACAGTTATACTACTTTTTTTTAATTCATCTCCGCGATTCAAGCCAAACCATGATCATGATTACATAAATTGCTTTTATCCATTTGCATGATTTAAGCAAAATCATCTTCACATGACCATAGCAATCATTTTTAATTCATTAACGTGAGAAAAGATTCAAGCAAAACCATCCTCACCTCATCATATGATCGTTTTTAACTTTAAGAAAAACCATATTCACATGATTATAGCAATCATTTTTTATTCATTTGCATGAGATATTGATTTAAGCAAAACCATATCTTCTAATTATATCATTTTATTTTTAAAATCATATAATAAAATATATAGTCATGGGACATTGATTATGTTTAATTCAGACAAATGAATAAATTGATATAATCAATGTAGTAGTAGTATATACATACCGTAAAAAAATATACGTAGTATATACATACAGTAAAAAAAGGTGCAAAGTAGTAGAACAAGTAGAACAAATACACAACCAATAAATGAAATACTAAACACTGGAATATGAAATAAGAGTACAGGTATGCACCTCTGTAACTCCTCTGCTACATTCGCACCAAAGAGTCCATCATCCTCTCTAGCCATTTTGTTTGTTTAAATGTAGCAATGCAGAAAAAATATGATGGACATGAAGGAAGTTAGTATGCAGGAAGACATGTAAAAAAAAAAAAATAGAGTTCGAATTTTTTCAATGTAGCGGCATAGGAAATACAAAGGACATGAAGATAAATTATTATGTAGGAAGGTACCCAATATCTACATACAATAAACTAGGTGAACACATATACAGATAATAAATGAAATACAAAACAACGGAATATGAAATAACAATACAAGCATGTACCTTTCTATCTCCCCATCCACCATTGCAGTTAAGAATCCTTCGTTTTCTCCAACTATTCTGTTTGTTTGAATGTGGGAATGCACAAAATACAATGAACATAAATAGAAGCTGGTATGCAACGGAGAACAAGTAATATGTACATACATTAAATGAGAATCAACAAATAGAATAAAAGATACTTAGAAACATGAACCTTTGCTTTTCTCCATCCATGGTTGTAAATATATAAAGTTTTTCCTTGCCCAAAATATATTACAAGCCACAAAATATTAAGAAATTGCATGGCCATAGATAAATGATTTTGGTTTTCTGTCGCAAAGTATCCAGATATGCTTCCAAACATGGAAATATAATTTTGCAGTATCTTTGGTGTACATATCATATCTCAAGTACAAGATAAATTGTATCATGGTCACACCAGTTTGTGTAGAGGATAAAGAGGTTATATTGTGATATGGGAACATTTTACCATATATGGTTAATAAGTGCATTTTGCACATGTTTTATCTTAACAAAAAGACAACGGATATTGTAATTGGACATGTAGTTGTCCAATTATTCTTATGCCACTATTTTGTATCATGTCAACAGTGAAGTATCAACAAAATTTTACAACAGAACATGCAGGCATGGAATAGGCGCCAGATCTTGACTTCGCCAGACACGACAAACAACAAAACCACAGGTCCACTCGCGGGTGCAGGATCTGAACACCGCAAAGCACCAAAAAAAAAAAAACACCAGCTCCAACTGTTGACGCAGGACCCCAACCCTGCAAAGCCGAAGTAAACAAAAGAAAACAACAAGAAACAAACTAGCAAGAAAGCGCGAACAGGCCCAATTGCAGCCCCAGGGCCCCAAACTCGTAAACTTGAGCCAAACAACAACAAGCAGCAACCGACGAACCAATGAACCAGTGAACAAGCAACAACCACCGAACCAGTAAACAACATATGTATCTCCAACGATTACCAAATTGTAGTTGAAGCACAGAAGGAACCAAAAACATATGATGAGCATGCTAGTAGAAATAAGCAAACATTCTTACTTGCAAACTGCAAACACTGAACAACAAAGAACAAATAGAAAATGAAACTATGGCATCGAAACTTACTCTGAAACGATGAACGACAGAAGCGCAGGTTGAATTGTGGGTGCACCACTTGGACCCTGCAAAGTTAAAAAAAAAAAAAAACCCAGATCCAACTACGAATGTAGGACCCCATCCCTTCAAAGTTGAAGTAAAAAAAAGCAAGCAACAAGCACCAACAGGTCCAATTGCAAGCGCAGGTCCCCAACCTTGCAAAGTTGAACCAAACAACAACAAGCAACAACTGACGAACCAACGAAGAAGAAGAACCCACCGAACCAGTAAACAATGTATGTAGCTTCAATGATAACCAAATTGCATTCCAAGCCTAGAAGAAGTATGAAACATACAATGCCTATTCAACTGGCGGTGGACAACAATATTGTCCAAATTCACTGCAACATTGTATGGAAAATTTCGAGGAAAAATGTACTCCGAGAAGCCTATTTAGGTAAACATTTAAGGCTGTTAGGTTGTCTAAGGGCTCGCAGTATGCAAACATTTAAGCTGTCAGACCTGTTTCAGGACCTCGTACTATGTAAACATTTAAGCTGTTAGGCCTATTCAAGCACCTCAAAAAAAGTGTCAATGATCTAAACCTTCAGTATGTAAACATTTCAATACAAATACAAAGGACTACTAATAATAATATAGTAAAATGACATATTAATATGTGATCACTATAGTCCCTCTATGCATTCGATTGAGATCAATAATAAAAAAACATTAAAAAACAACGTCCATGTTCAGAACTTTCGGTATGTAAACATTTCAGTAAAAATGTAATAAAAATTAAAAATGAGTGTCTAAGCTCAAAATTTTGGATATCTACACATTTACAACATTGGGAACAACGAAGCTAGCAATAAGACCTCGAATATATTATCCAATGAGACGATGACATATATATATATATATATATATATATATATATATATATATATATATATATATATATATATATATATATATATATA
>ML844962.1:43248-71861 GCA_009831015.1 Picea engelmannii | reverse complement strand
TATTATTTACAATATTTTAAATCTTAATTCTATACTTTGAATTCTGTACTTTTTGAATACAGTCCCAATGTGTGTCGTGTGCTCGATCATCATATGTGCATGCATACCTGGTTGAACTTCTTCTTGTCGATAAACTCTATTGACATTATCATCGTTTCTTTCTTCAATATTTGCACATTTTTGTTTTTTTCTCCAATAAAGCTCTTTCCTTTGTTCGATTTGGAAAGTATCATCTCGAGTGCGATCAAATTTTCTCTTGTGCAAACTTTTGTTTCCCATGACTTTTATAGTTATCTGTAAAATATATGTTCAACAAAGACTTCACCTTGAAAAATGCTCAACATTTATCTTTCAACATATAAATTGTTATTCCAATAAAAACTTGAACAAACATAAATTACCTTATTCAACAAAAACCAAAAAGATGATTCAAAACTTTGTTTAAGTGCTCTAGAAAACCATCATGTATCGATATCGATCCTCTGATTAAGCCTATGGAAYAGAGGGAAGAAATAAAGAAAGAAAAGAATACCGCTGCAATCAGTAATAGAAATGCTTTGAAATCCCTATCCCCGAGTTCATATCTGTTTGTCCATCCGATGAATTGTGTTAAATGTGTTCGGTTGAAAGCCTATTTATATAATTTGGCCCGAAATGAAACGACACGATGTGATACGACGTGTCTTTTCATTTTTTGCGACCGACGAAATTCACTCAACATCCTTTCGGCCGAAAGAAGGTTTTTTCGGCCGAAAACCTTGGAAACCGTTCAGTTTTGACGATTTCCGTTAGATTTTGGTCTTTCGGCCGAAATAATAGTTTTTCATCCGAAAGAGTATTTCGGCTGAAAACATGAAATTGGGACTGAAAACAAAAACCAGAGAATTGCCCCAAGCTTACCTGAACTTCAGAGGTTGCGGACTCCTGCAAATACTGAGAATTTGGTTTCGAAAATGACACCAGCATTTCCAAAATTGAATCTACTTTCAATTCCTATAATTTGTTTTCATTTTCTTTATTTTTATTTACTTTTATTTAATTAAAAAAAAAAAAACTCTACATAATATTTTCATCAGACATTATGATTAGGTGAAATGAAATATCAATATCTCTAAAAATATACAGTGAAAAATTTGGAAAAGAATATATTCATAATCCTTAAACTGTTCTTTTCAAAAGGGTATATTTAGATTTTAGTTTTAAGTAAAAATTAAGATAGACACAAGGTGTAGAAAAACATGTGTTTAAAATATGCAACGTTTTCAGCTTGGTCAACTTAAAAAAATTCTAGAAATTGTAATATTCATCCGTTAGATTCAAAATTATAGTCATAATAAAACAGAGTCTCTGTAGATTGTTGCAGTATATTTCATTTCTTAAAAACATAAGTTTTAGAATAGATACATTGTTGTAGGAAAAAGTAACTCATTATCATTCCTTTCATGTTTAAGGAACATACTGTAAAACGATTGTCAAATTGACATATCAAATCGTGATAAAAAAAAATCGAAAAATAGTCATTGGAAAGATAACAAAATTCCTCACAAGTTTTGTTTTTACTGTAAAGTGAAATTCTAAATAAAAAAAATATTTTTGTATGCGGGAAGTTCAAGAAGTTGTGAAAATACAATTTTTTTTTTCTCATAAAACAAGCAAAAGTGTAACCCATCTTCATGATTTCACCCTATGTTAGATTTAAGTAATTTAATTAAAAAAAAAAAATTGTTACATATCATTAGTTTGATGAATATAGACGAGTAAAATTTTCTTGATGATATAACATTTTTTTCAAAATTAATTACAAAAATTAAGTAACAAAACCAAAGCTATGCCTTGAAAACAACTAAAATAAAGGAATACACACACACACACACATATATAAGAACCTAATGCACTATGGTTACTGGATATACAGTGACCATAGTGCATTAGGTTCTTATATATATATATATATATATATATTGTTTTTTGAATTCAAAGTATTAAATCAATAAAAATGAGAAAAAACTGAGGATTTTAAAGAAAACTCAAAGAGATAGTTCAGGGTGAGAAGAAATAATTTCCATTAAAGGGATTCTCATACAAATTCAAAAATTTCTGAAATCTACAAGTCTCTGCATAGACTAGGGCCAGGTATATGGTCTTTAGCCCCTTTAGACACAATGTACAATAAAAAGACCAAGCGCAAAAAATGAAGAAAGACAACTGAACCATAAGTGGAATGGAGCCCTGAAGGCGAATCACAAGGAGAAAATCTGAATAAGAAACCGATCAGCACTGAATAAAATCGAGCCTTAATACATCAAACTATCAAGTGAATCTTTACTGAAGGCTAGCAAGCACATCCTTGTTTATCCTTTTCGCTGCTTCGCAAGACCCCCTGCTGTCGACGATTTCGTCAATCTATGTTGAAGATGTAAAAGAAGAATGGAATGTAACAGTCCTCACAACACTCGAAGCACACTTCTCCTTGAAAATTTCTGCCAAAGTTCTCTCTCAGAAATCTATTTCTCTAATAATCTCTCCTTCAGAATTTTTCTGTCTTCATAAGAATATTTCTAGACTTACCCTCCCCCTTGGATGGCTGCGCACTGCTTCTTTTATACTTTTGATGATGGTTCTGGAGGTTAACTAGTTTTATAACTGAGTTTTGAACTGTTCCATAACTTTCTTAATTAAGCAAAACTAACTTGTTCCTTTGAAATTTTATTATTCAAGTATTACTAGTATGTTTGTGCTTTCTTTAATAGTGTTTACTTCTATTATTTCCCTTATGATATTTTGTATGTGGCCTTCATGTTTATTCCAACTGTATTCTCTGGATTAGACTATAGAGATTGAAATTGTTTATAAACTTTCCATATGTAGAGCTTGATACAGTAATTGTGCGCTTTGTGTCTTTACGTTTCCTACGTTTTGGATTACTATATGACAGTAAGTCCGTATCTCTGTCAACCATAGATTTCCCTGGAGTAGTAAAAAAAACAACAGAGGTTGCCATGATAGGAATGGAAATTTATGATGTAGTCCGGTGAGCATTCCAAGTGCTGCTCCAACCCTTCTTCTGTCCGTTGAGATTCGTGATGGAATTTGATCACACGGTTTGCTTCCTTGGATTCAAATCTTCTAGAGTCTTGAGGTGAAGCATGAAGCGAACAACCAGTTGTGAAGGTAGGGAACCTGGAGGGTCTTCTTTCCCGTGCCTCGGTTTAATTTTTGAGAGATCATTCCATCAATCCCACGCTGCTGAACAACATTTCTCGACGATTATAACAGTTTTAATGTGGTCAAAAGAGAAGCCACTGTATGACTCCCGATATGTCCACTAACATACTTAGTCTTGCAATAAGTACCGGCACCAAGACAATCCATATCTATTTGAAGAATCTCCGCATGGTTATTTCCTTATCTTCACAGTCTTGTTACCACACGCTACGACATATCCAAAACTCAAAGGATTACGTCCCTTGGTATGCTTCACTAGATGTATCTGACCTTCTCCATTACCCTCTGAAGGAGAAATATCATCAAAGACAATGATATCCATACGAGTGGCATCAAAGGTGTCTACCAAAAATGTCAGGAACCCAGGTTTTAATACAACTTGTACCTTCTGCCAGTTTTCATTGCAACAACAACAAATCCACCAACAATTGTTACGTTTTGTTGACTCCTCTTTTGTGTGGATCTTTGGAAGATGCTTAGCCATGAAAAACTGGTATGCTTCACTAGATGTATCTGACCTTCTCCATTACCGTCTGAAGGAGAAATATCATCAAAGACAATGATATCCATATGAGTGGCATCAAAGGTGTCTGCCAAAAATGTCAGGAACCCAGGTTTTAATACAACTCGTACCTTCTGCCAGTTTTCATTGCAACAACAACAAAGCCACCAACAATTGTTACGTTTTGTTGACTCCTCTTTTGTGTGGATCTTTGGAATATTCTTAGCCATGACAAACTCCTCTTAAAAATCAGGCCCATACTCCGACATAAAAGAAAGTTGGAAACTTCTATGAACTTGCAACCTTATTAGAATTCACAATATTTAGTTTGTCGAGAAAATGATTCAGGTATCCTTGCATTGCGATATTAGTTCCATCGGATATATCTTGTAAGCGTCCTATTTATGAACGAATGAAAGGCAACGCTACAATGGAGCGAACATATTTGTGCCTTAGTAAGCCTTTTATATAGCTACATGTGCCTCCTAGGATGAATCGATCACTGTCTTCTATCGTGGTTAGTACCAAAATCGTAGCCAAATTTGGGACCGTCACCTGGTTTTTCCCACCTTCCTTTACATTTAAGCCTGAGTAGAAGTCCCTTGCCCTGTGCGTTGCCATCTTTGTCCCCAAGGAAAGCGGTTAAAATATCACTATATGCAAGGCAACGAGCATTGTGAGGATATCGTGGGTCCCTATAGTGACTCTCTTCGGCCTTCTATCCATTGATGACATAATTTGTTTTACCAAAGAAACCACCACTGACCTTCCTCTGTATTACTTTCTCTGCACCTTTACACAATGGACCACCATTGGCAAAGATGATCAGAAGCAATAAAATATCGATTGGTTTATGATCGCATTCACAACCAAGAGTTTTAATTTCCTTCAGTTTACATAATTTATTTCCACAATGACTTAAACCACCACTTTTATGGCCACATTATTTATTTATATGGAAAAGGAAATGCATGAACTTGATTTGGCATATAAAGATTTTAAAAATGGTTGCAAATAGTAAGCCAAACTAATCCACATGTAAGGTCAAGATTCATTTTTATTTTAAATAATAAAAATATGTCATGTGGATGGGACATAATAACATGGTATAGTTTTGAAACATAAAAATATGCCAAAGTCATAACCCTAAAGGTATGTTAATGGTGTCATACTTAGGAAAAGAGAGGCATAACAAATAACTTTGTAATTGAGTGTTTTGAGTGTAGATTGACAAAGTTAGTAATGTGAGAATTGAGAGAATAGGCCATTTTAAGTGGTAGGTAAAGAACCATGAAAATTTTGCCAAGCACTATCGTAACCTTGCCGACAATTTGTGATGACTTTCTTTCATCTGCATTAACCTGTATTATATATGCTGACTGACGATCATGACAATTCATTAACCAATACATATTGTAAATTTTGGAACATTCTTCAATGGCGAGGTATCTGAAGGAATCTTCCTCGAATGTGTAGCAACAACTTAGCGGGAGCATGCAAGACTTTGCACAAGCGAGTGCAAATAAGGTGGGTGCATAGATCAACAATGGTGATATAATGGTATTTTGACAAGTGTGTCATTGGAGAAATAAGATGACGTGAATAATGTGATGAGTGAGTAACAAGCTCTGCTTAGTAGTAAGTCAAGCATCACAAAAATGCATCAATATTTAATGAGAAAAAGAGAAACCTTGCACAAGTAGTGTGACTGGAGAGGGAGCCTGGCAATGCTTTGCCGGCTAAGTCCTGTTGACAAAAATAGTCATCAACAATATCTCTAATTCTTTAATCATAGATGATGAATGACCAATGATGATGAGGTCATCAAGTTAATGCACAACAATGAACATTTGATTATCATGATGATGAGTATAAACATCATGCTAAGTTGTGCAGTGAAATAAGCCACAATTGAGAAAGAATGTGTAGATTTCTCCAAGTTTGAGGTGCCTATTTAAGCCTATGCAAAGAATTATTGAGCTTACAAACCAATGGTGTAGGTCCATTTTGAAAAAATCTTGGTCGTCATTGCATATAAATTTCCTCTTGAAGTTCTCCATGAAGAAAGTAACTTTTGATGTTCATTTTATGAACTTCCTAATTCAATGGATCAAAAATAAATACTATCATCCAAATTGAGTCCATCCTATCAACTAGAGAAAATCACAGTGTACTCAACACCCTCCCTCTATGAAAATATCTTAGCAACACAATGAGCTTTATGATTTTCAATTTGTGCATCAATATGAAACTTGGTTTTGTAGACCCATTACAAGAAACAATATTCTTATCGTTTAGTAAGGGAACCAATTTCTAACTTTTGATTCTTGATTAGAGAATCATACTAAATATACATGGTTGTCTTCTATTTAGGGGATTCTTTGGCATGATTATAAGTAGTGGGATATTCAATGTCATCCACCTTGGTGAAAAAAGTCATGGAGTAGGAGGCTTTTGACAACATTGCAATTCTCCTTCAGGTGGAATAAAATGATAGAATCCTGAAGAGTGGATATAGCCTATTGGCATAAGCCTTGACCTCACTGGAGAAAATACATTGGTTGAGATTTCTTCTTCAACATTATGGAGTTTCTTAGCCACTAGAAGAGCAATTTGATATGGAGCATTGTGTGTAGAAGAAGAGACTTCTATAGGTGGTTCTCGACGAATCATCAATAAGGTCCTTGTGATCATCCTTTGTTTGCATAGTCACTAAAAATGAGTGCTTGGGGAAACTATAATGGTCCTAAAGTAATCCCTACTTAGGGGCACTTAGAAGTTAATTAATGTACAAGGTCATCCTCTTTGATTAAGGTCCACTAGGAAGTTGGTGTGTGGTTAATTAATGTAAAAGGGTTATCCTTATGGAATAAGGCTCGCTAGGTAGTTGGTACTCATTAATGTTGATACCACTAGTGGTAAGGGTTTGGATAGTGAGAAACTATTTATAGAGGTAGATTATCACTATATTGGAGCTTTGATCAATTGAATGTTGCCCCCTCAAAGAGACAAGTGAACATTTCTCACCTATTGGAATATCAATAAAAGGTTTTATTTTATAGGTTCTATATTTGGGTTTCTCTCTTCTTTTTCTTGCAATTTGTATTTCTTCATATATTTCTCTTAAATCGTACATATCTACTATTTAAGTACACTACAAACTATATTAGAGGACTTTCATGTGCCAACATGCACCCTAATTTCATAGAATTTGTTTTAAGGCTAGAAATGTGTTTCTTTATCTATAAAAACAAAGGTCTTTCATTTAGCGAGTCAAACTACAACTAGGAAGATTACACGTAAGGAATACACATGGGGTCACCTAATTAGACACCCTTGTACACCTGTATAAATACCTAGCGAGTAATACTGCATTAGATAGAATTTTCTCACGGATTCGATCTTCCATGTACCCTCAAGTATATTGGAATCCCCATAGGCAAACATACACGAAATCATTTTGGATTTTTGTTGCTATAGCACATGAACACAACACTTGGGGAGATCACTCTCACATACCAAGGAATTGGTTGGTACAAATAAGGGTACAAATGATCCTCCTTAGTTAGAGCATTGAAATATTGATCAAGTAATATTGTTGGAAACCATTAGGTATATTAGACAACTATATTGTTCGGCATTCCTTTTCTATTAATACCCCATTGAACCCTTGCAACATAAGCAATGAAATTCCTATAGAACATGGAATATACAAAATTTGAAACAACAAAATCCTATAGAACCTAGATTGCCAAAATTTGAAAATTTCTTCCATACAATAATATTCCAATAGTTAAAAAAAGGAGTTTGTATGTGGTCCCATGCTCACCTAGACCATTTTCCCATTACCTAGCCTAAAGGCTAATCACATTGGTGTTATAGCTCACCGGTAACCCTTTTATTGAACCGAAGTGATCCCATCACTACCACTAGAATGGAGACTAGACTCACCAACTTGGAAGACAAAATATAGAGCTTCATTGACTTATAGGAGCAATGTTGGGAAAACTGTGTAAACATTCCAAAACAATATCAACAACCAAATTTCATCCTTCCAAACCACCATCAATAGTTAATTAAATATTTGGAATGATAGGTTGAGGTCGATTGATAGTGGGAAATCTTTAGTAGGTGATAACCATTGCACCGGTCCATCCTTTCACGACACTGAAACCCATATGATGCACATATTGCCAAAGGTAAATACAAACAAGTTTGATGGATTCGATCCAATAAGATGTGTGGGTTGGCTGGAACATTATTTTCCCTTTCTAGGGTATTGATGAACAACTGGAAGTCTGAGTAGGCATGTTATATCTAGATAGGAAGCATTGACAATAGTCATAATGGAATTAAAAGACATATCAGGGGTACCTTTACTGGAATCTATTTGTGAAGGTCATCTATGCTTGATTTGAAACTGATACTAATATCTTGGGGATGTTGACCAAATTCTTCCAAACTAGCATAGTGGAATACTTTATTTCCTTTGAGAGATTGACAATAAGAACATAAATTATATTGATGGGTTCTTCAAGAAATGGTTTATAAGTGTTCTTAAGGAGGATATCAAAGAACACATCTAGATGTATGACCCAACTACTTAGTTGGAGGCATCTCAACTAGAAAAAAAGGCACAAGTGGTGGTCACTGCCTAGATCAAAGGACCCAATTCTGTTCAATGACCATGTCGTCTCTTTGTGCCTCCACATTCATCTCAATGCCTTAGGGTCCACAATTTGACTCTAATATAAGTGGCAGAACATCAATGCCTTGACCTCTACTATAATTGTGATAAAAAAGTTGTCAAGGGGCATAAATGTAAGGAACATAAATTATTTGTGATATATATGGTGCTATTGGGTACATCCAAGGAAATTTCAAAGGAAGACATGATCGAGATGGATTTGGTGGAGATTACACCTTCTCCTAATGAAGTAACTGCTCAAGATATTCCTTGTGAGGAACCCCAAATTTCCCTCCATGCTTTGTTAGGAATTATGACTCACCATATGTTGAAGTTGGCAAGATATATCAAGCACATGAAAGTTATTGAATTAATTTATAGTGGAAATACCCACAATTTAATACATTGTAGAGTAGTAGAAGAAACACATTGTTATGTCCATGTGGTGCACACATTCCAAATCATGATAGCCAATGGAGGTAATATGAAATGTGGTGGCAAGTGTGAGAACTTGAAACTAAAAATGGAGGACTTATTCTAAAATACAACATGTTTCCTTGAAATGGGAGGTTATGATGAGAGAGGGAAGTGTAGGGTGAGAAGGACATTGCCTTAGCCAACTTTCAAAGAAAGAGTTCAGAGAGGAGTCTGTTCACACAATATTTATACTAAGGGATTTTTTAATCCTAAACCACACTTGCTGAGCAAAACAACAATTGACCACTAGGTGTAGAACTGTCTCAGGATTCTTTAAGCATAATGAGAAAATGCTAGGTCCTGACCATCCTCTTCTTTGTAAATTATCCCAGGTAAGAATTTTGTTTTCCACAAATAACTAGGCAATTTATTTATTTATTTTGGGAGCAAGGTCCCAAGTCCACAATTTAATCCGCCATCCACAAATTGTTTGGGGCCAAAGTTTTGATGCTAAAGAATTATAGACATTTCTGGCTATGAGAGTGCCCGATCTATCTCCCGCGTTCCATTTCAGTTTGTTGGGTATGTCCTGCAACTTTACACCCGAGTAAATCAGAGCCTTGCAAAATAAGTCCCATTCAATCGCTTGATATCCCATGAGACCAAGGTCATCACTTGCTTTCCACTAAGCGCAAATCGTTCCCAGCCGAATCTATCCTCTAGCCTGGAAGAGAAAGTAAATATTTCTTCACTTTAAAGAATCTAAAAGTTCTTGTGAGGGAAATTTCCCAAGCCCATAATCATATACTTGCCAATAATTATAGAATGACTAGATCTAGGACTCCAACTCAACCAATGAGTTAATAAATGTATAGACTTAACCAAGTTTCTCCAGGTCTGAGAGGCATTTGTTGTCCTTGGAGTGGCCGATCTCAGCGAAGAATACACCGAGCTAAAAGGAAGATGTTTGTCCATTATGACCCTATGAAAAATGTCGTCCTTCATCAATACTTGCCACAGGGTGTTCACTGCCAACGATATGCTAAAGAAGTATATGTTCCTTATTCCCAAACCACCAAAGATCTTTGGTTTTGCAATGATATCCCATTTGCAAAGATGTATATGCTTCTTATCCCTACTACCCGACCAAAGGAAATTGAACATCAATTGTCTGATCCTATTGAGCACTGACGTCAAAATACTTTCCAATGCCATCCAATAAACAAGCATGCTCTCAAGAACCGCCTTTATAAGCACAAAATGAACTCATAAAGAAAGACATCAATTACACCAATGGCCATTTTTTTTTTCAAACTTTGCGATAAGCCATCGTCAATATTTGACGTTATAATTTACAGGCTTGAGAAAGTAGCTGAGATACCTAATACCATCAGATAAATTTGCAAAATTGAAGGGAAATATTTCCTTGAAAGAATCTAATTCCTCTCGCTGAATTCTTGAATGGTGCAAGGTTGACTTGAGAGGGTTCACTATCAGTCCCGTCGCCCTACATAAAGTTCTTAGAATAGAGTCGATCTCCTTCCATTCCTGAACCAATTACTTAGTCATGATGAGTACATCGTCCACAAAAAAAAGATTGAGGATCTTAATCAACCTGGAGACCTTGACTCCTGTCAACTTCCCTTCAACCTATCCTTTATTGAGGAGTAAACTGAGACCTTCCATCACTAAAATAAACAACATGGGGGATAGCCTTGTCTTAAACTTCTTCCACTCTGGAAGAAATATGTAGTCCCACCATTAATCAAGACTACAAATGAAGGTGTGTTAACACAAATCATTATCCAGTTTGTGGTCAAGTACCGAAACCCGTCTGGAGAAGTGTCATCCACAAAAATCCCCAATTAACACAGTCGTATGCCTTTTGTAAATCAAGATTCAATATAATGGCCTTTGATTTTTTCAATTTAATATTGTGGAGATATTCCCAAGTTGTTCCAATCGCATCCAGGATCTGTCTACCCTTTAGAAACCCCAGTTTCTCTCTAGAAAGAGATCGATAAAGAACACGTTTAATCCTATTTGCAGTGAGCTTTGCAATAATTTTATAGGTCAAATTACACAGGGCTATAGGTCTGAAGTCTCCAAAATAAGTAGGATTGTTATCTTTTGGAATCAGAGCAAGGAAGGTCGAGTTCAAGGACCTAATCACTTCACCTCTTCTCCTAGATTCCTCCACCGCCTCTAGAAGGTCATCCCCTACCAGCTCGAAAAAGGAGATGAAGAATTCAACCATCCAGCCATTCGACCCTGGACTCTTGTCCTTGGAAAAACCCTTTAGGACAACAAGTAATTCCTATTTGGTACAATTTTTTTCAAGTATTCGACAATCCTCCTCATTGACTAAGTGGGGAAAGTGTCGAACTATGCTTACTTGTTCCGTAATTGTGTTTTATCTCGTGTCTGTGTAAAACTCTTTTAAATGTCTAGATGCTTCTTTTAATAATGCCTCATGTCCTGAATGAACTAGGCCATTATCATCCTATATCTCCCAAATAAATTTATGATTTCTTCTATGAATCACGAACTGATGGATTTTATTTTTATTTTAGTCTCCTCTTTTTATCCAAATCGCTCTTCTCCTTTGTCTCCATAATTCCTCTTCTACCTGTAGAATCTTAGTGTGTTATTCCTCTAGAAAATTTATGTGATGGTCAGCATCTGTTGACATCAATCCCTGGGATTTCTCCTGATAGTAGACCTTAAGGTCCTCCTTGAGCTTATATAACTTTAAGTGCTTCTGAATTATTTGTTCTTTTTTCCACACTTTAACTCTATTTTTTAACTGCTTTAACTTCCAGACCAATCTTCACTGAGAATCTATTTCATCAAAGTTTGTCTGGGAGTTCCACACCTCTTGCACTATAATATTGAAGTCCTCTTCCCTCAACCATGTGGGGTTCGACTTGAATGGATAAGCTGTAATATAATGACTGTTGTCTAATTTTATTAAAACAAGATCATGGTCTGAGATGTAGGGGTAGGCGACCCATGACCTATGTCTGCCAACAATGGAAATGAGATCCTCCGACAAATAAAACTGGTCCAATATTTTGGATATTCCTTCTCACCCGATTCTACCATTCCTCCACGTGGGTACAATTTCATCTGGTATGATGTTGAAAAGATGCTTTCCTTGAAAAATACCCTTGAAATACCCCGACATCAGGTCTAGTTTCGTTGAGTCACCCCAAACCTCTCCAGCACTGACTGTGAAATTTAAATCCCTTGCTATAATCAAATATTTGTGGGAAAGCATGGCCCTGCTAACCACCTTGTCCCTAAAATATTTTCTGTCTGTACAAGGCCCATAATAGTTCAAAAGGATATATTACTTTTATCCTCTAAAAAGGTACATGTCATTGTTATCCCCCACTTTTAGGGATAACTAGGAGATTATGTCTCGAGGCCCACAGGTCCTAGACATGGAGTACCGAGAGCCAGATTGACTTGAGCATGGTCCTGGAGGTCCCATATCTTCTCCCTTTCAGCACCTCCAATTTTTCAGCAGCAACAACAACATCCATCACCTTCAGCTTGGTCCTGTATCAGAGATGGTTCTTGCTCCATGAGGTAATGAGTCCAAGTATCACGGTATGTGTCACTCTGATCCTCAAAACATTTGAATATGTGCATTTGCTTCCTTTTGTTTATAACAAGTGCATGGATATTATACTTGTCCACTTGACCATGTCTGGGGGGAATGACAGGATGCGCTAGCAAGCTTGTGTCCATAGGTTTTTAGTTGCCACTCGGTGGATTTCTAAAAATCCATCATCTGTTCCCATCATACATACCACTTTCCATCTTATTTCTCGCTCACCCATCCCATTACATTGGTCTGGGCATAAGGTTAGCCAATCATTTAGGGGTTGTACCTTACCTTGTGGGAAGAATGGGCTAAAGGCCCGGGGGGTAAAATCAGCTGACAATAAAATCCTAAGAATAAAACCTCGAGATGCTTTGCCCAGGGATCCTCGAGAAAGCAATAAAAATCTTCTCAGCAAGAAAGAGAGGGACTCGTAAGAAATAACAAAACAAGACCTAGTTGAGGGATAGGGGGTATCATCACGAGCCATCTTGTTAGGTCCATGGGTACCTAAAAATATGACACTACTAGCAGCTGGTTACCACGCCAGGGTAGTGGCTCTTGGTTTCATGGCCAAGAGAAATGGGGTCTCATCACGAGCCAACCTTCTCATTCCCGTGAAATTTCTTGTAGGTAACATTGCCACCACTGGTCACCAAGCTAGGGCAGTGTCCCTTGAATATATTCTTGAAAGAAAAAAACAATAAAAAGATAAAAAAAATAAGACAAGACCTGGTTAGAGGATAGGGGGTGTCATCACGAGCCAACCTATTAGGTCCATGAGCATCTAGCGGTATGACACTACCAACATCTGGTAACCACGCCAGGGTAGTGGCTCTTGGTGGCATAGCCAAGAGAAAGGGGGTCTCATCACGAGCCAACCTTCTCATTTCCGTGAAATGCTTGTGGCTAACATTGCCACCATTGGTCACCAAGCCAGGGTAGTGTCCCTTGACTAGATTCCTGGAAGAAAAATAATGAAGATAAAGGACATGAATGGGCTTGGAAACATTTGCATCCATGACAGGTGCAACTCACCCTTCACAGAGGCACCCACTGGTAAGCCATCCCTTCTATCATTGCACATTTTGTCCATGCATCCCCATCCACCTCACCCACTTACATGAATTGGATTTAATCCTTTCCAGAAGCATCCATCTTCTAGTAGACATTATCCCAATAGGACGTCTTGTCACTTTCTCCAAATTTGCATTGCAGACTTGCATAATGTCTTTGAGCACTTAACTGGGGTGAAAGGGGTTTTATGCACATGTTTAATAATATTGATGATGAGATGTGATTGATATTGCTATGATCCCCGTGACTTATGAGCCCATGGAGGCCGTATCTGTTGATGTGCAGGATCATGCCCGGCGGAAAAGTACCACGTTGGATAGGTACACATGGGGAGATGATTAGTTCATACCTCCATGGGGATGAAGAGCCCACCCAATGGATGTTGCAACCCCAACAGGGGGAAAAGACAGGGCAGAGCATTTGTACCAGGGAAGAGCATAAGAATCCACCAGAGGCAACTGAGCAGACCTGTACCTAGGGGGGTTGTGCCTCCTTCACTGGAAATTTGGCCTTGGAAGGCCTAGGACATCACCCAGGAGGTTCATGATGTCATCCTTGCTTCATGGACGTTTTGGCAGAAAGACAGGGAAGTTTGGCACGTGTGCCAGGTTGGAGAAGCCCAAGAATTGCTAACGCTTTTCTCCAAGAGGCTGCATTTTCCCTATAAAGGGCTAACGTCACCCTAGAAGGGGCATGACATCTTGTTTTAGCTTGATTAGGGTTTTAGTTTATGACAATTTAATGTAAAACAATATTATTGTGTATTTTGGCCTTGTCGACCATTTGATGACCTAAAAAGTAATTAAGGTCATTGCTACTATATAAATTGAGGGTTTTGACTCTCATTTTTTGATCATCTTTCACTCACCACTTGGCGAGGTCTGAAATTTTCACCCTATTCTAGGTTTTTGGCTGAAATTCTAAGGCACACTTATTGAATGAAGCTTGTTTTGGCTATTTTTGACATTTCTCTTGGTGGAAGGTTTACAACTAGGGTATGGCTATGTGATTTCTTGGTTAAATGTAAGTAAATTTCTGCAAAACTTCTTGATTGAATGGTTGTAGTGTTGTTTATTTCCATTTTGTTATTATAACTTGTTGAATTAAAACCCTAGGTGACAAGCACATGTTAAAGGTTCTTGTCTCATGTCCATACCAAGTTAATGAGCCATTTTATTTGCTGAAGTAATATAGAGCCTTGCCATTGCAACACTCTAATCCTAGTCTTCAAGCCTAGCCGTCTTATTCTTGTCAATAAGATGAAGAAGGAGGGGAAAGCACTAAGGCCTAGCTATTCTACACTTTAGTAGATTTTCTCCCCTAGGGTTTCATTGTTGAGGCCTTGCTTTAGCAACACCTAAACATTTAACTCTCTTGTCTTCATCCATATCATTTCTTTCTCAAGCTAGCCATTAAATTTTTGTCTTTTGAGCTAGAGAAGGAGGAATACACACTAGGGCCTAGGTCACCTACACCATAGTGAGCCGTCTCCCCTAGGGTTTGACTTCTTGAAGCCTTGCTATAGCAACACTTCAACATCAAAATCTCTTGTCTCTAGCCATGTTATTATCATCATGGCCCTTCAATATTTGTAGCCCTCTTTGACTCCATATACCCTAATAAGGCACCGATCTAAGATCTCCATTGTGTTGAAACTTGATCATACAAATAACCAAATACTTTGAACAACATCTAACTCTTACTAACCCTAGCCTAGACTAACCCTACTAACCCTGTTGCTGCCGTCACCTTCTTGTGCTATAAACACCATTGTGCAACATTCATTTAACTTCTAAAGAGATTGAATGTTTTGTTAAGGCATTGTTAATAAAGTGTTGATTATGTTACAATGAATGCCAAAGTTACTTTAGCATTTATAGAGAAATGATATTGTAAATCATTACTGTTGTACAAACATTGATTCACTTCGTCAATATTATTTTTCAATTGCTTATTATAAAAAAATTCATTGATTATATGAAGTACTAACCAACAAGCAAGATTGCACATGCATAGTTTCATTGTTGCTTTGTTTAAGGCAGGTACTCTTATTGTTGCTTTGTTTTAGCCAGGACTTTATGATCAGGTGGTGACTTGTGAGGGGGATTATTATCACTTAGCCTTGCTAAACCTTTTTTATTCTCAAAACCACAGGTCACCGGGGACGTCTCCCCTAGGCCTTACCTCCCTAAAAAGAAAGAACCTTTCCATTGAGGTGACAGTGGTGGGATTGGTTCAGTTACGCCAGATTGACATCCTTTCATCCGTATTTTACCCTAACTACAAACTGTGTGATATAATTTTGGTTGCCGTTACCGGGGAACATTGAGTCAATTCTCCTCAAGACAACACTTTTCGGTAAGCTTTGCCTCTAGAGTCTCTATCTTACAAGCTTACCTAGCGACTCCACTTAGGGTGTTTTCCCTTATCTTTTGATAGTTTCAAGAAAATTCTCTGGAGACTCCACTGATGATGAAGCCAACTATGAATTCACAATGGGATCTGGGGAACTGCAAGCCTTTAGACATGAGTAAAATCCCAGGATGCCCATGAAAAATGCCCTGATGTACGAGAGGTGGCTCCCTAGATTCACTGGTAGTGATGGGGAAAGAGCTGACTATCATATGAATGATTTTTATTCTTATTTTGGATTCCATCTTGTCAGTGATGATGCTGAAGATGTAGTGATGAAACGTTTCTCCACCACTCTTCATGGGAATGCTAGAAAATGGCATGACAATCTCCCCGATGCTAGCATCACATCTATGGACTAGCTAGAAAAAATATTTCTCAAAAAATGGGGTATGAAATTGGAAGATATCCAAAAATTGATAAACAGACTCCATTATACAAAACAAACAAAAAATGAGACTGCCTGGGACTTCCGAAATAGATTTGAGGGATTACTGTATCAGATTCCTAGAGACCATTATCCTGAGGAAAAATGCCTCGTATATCTCTTTACCAATGCACTCTTGGTGAATTTAGGTTTTCTCCTAAGTAAAAAGAGGCCAAAAACACTCCACGAGGCTGGTAACATGGCCATACAAATCGAGGCAAATATATTTTGGTCCAAAAAGGAATACATATTCCCCCTAGGGACCGAATTCAATGGCCCTGAAGATACCTCAGATACTCTCAGTTTGGAGAAACTAGTTTCCCTTGAAACTTTTACTGCTGATTTCCAATAAGAAGGGGAACAAGTTATTGACCAATAAAATACTAAGGGAAAATCTCTCGATATGGTTTTCCAAGAGCAAGGGATTGTTGAAAACACAACCGAGGAGGTGGAATCCGAACAAGATGATGAAGTGTCAAAGTTCCCTCCTCCTAATGAAGCAATCCACAAGCCTTTTCCACCTGCAAAACGACAAGACGATGAGGTTAGTTTCTTTCCTTTTCAGGATTTTGATGATACCTTGTTCCATGATTCAGAGAGTGAAGGAGAAATGGAATCCCCAAAAGAAGTAGATCTTCCTTACTACACAATTGAAAATCAAGGGGAAG
The DNA here is from genome assembly GCA_009831015.1 of Picea engelmannii. Classification (NCBI taxonomy): domain Eukaryota; kingdom Viridiplantae; phylum Streptophyta; class Pinopsida; order Pinales; family Pinaceae; genus Picea; species Picea engelmannii. The sequence continues at coordinate 54,836 of ML844962.1, read as the reverse complement.
TTTATGACGATGAAACAATGATGCATGTTGAAAAAAACCAAGTCCTCAAAGCTCCTGCACAAGAAGAAATAGTAAGTTACCCTCCTCCCCAAGATTTTGATGGTGCTCTACTTTATGATGAGGGAGATAAGGAGGATATAGATGATTCCTTGAATGCTTCAAATCCTACATGTTATGATACATATAGTGACCTGGTTGATAACATTGATGAGTTCATACATGTTGGGAGACATAGGTGGGATGTAGTTGGTCATGATACGGATCTCATCTATGACATTGAGAGTCATTTCCAAATGTTTCCTTTGCAATTATCACAATAGATTGTTCTTGACCAATGGCAACAAGGAGATGAGATTTTCACCCATGCTTTTCAAAAACCCAAGGATGACCCAGTACCTTGTTTTCCTGATGATTTGTAGTCTTTCCTTGAGGGTTTTGATGAGTAATTCTCTAAGCACCTAGATTATTTCCATGAAGATGATTATCAACCACCACTGTGCTCAGGTCTTGATAGGAGTAAGGACCTTCTTTTCTTAAAGACATATACTTGTGACAACTTTCCCAAGCCACCTTCGATTACTGTGCTTTGTTGTGTCTCTAGAGGTGTAGTTGGGGAGTTTGTTTTTGAGTTTCCTCTGGGGAAAACCCTAGAGTCCAAGGGTTGCTTGAATACTACATATTTAAGTCTATCATCTCAGTATTTCAACTTTCCCTTAAGAGTTTGCCAATCATATACTAGATATTTGTCAATCCCTTCAGAGTGCGAGGATGTCCTCGGTAGCCAGTTTACAGAGAGTTTGAGTCAATGTTCTAAACCTTGGACTTTCATGACCCTTTATTGAGGCGGATTGATCACTTCCCTCAGAGATTGACTTGACATGATTTTATCCCTCCCACCCACCTCCATGAGTTAGACTTTGTGATTTTCGATGATAAAATATATATTCTAACCCATGTCATTTTTGTGCTTGACTTATCACTATTTTGGTTTATGATGAAGCACAAAGGCAGGTATTATGGGACACGACTGGATCAATTTCACTGGTCATTTGATTACACCTGAAATCCAGCTGGCAGGTAAGTACATGTAAGTAGTTAGGCATTTGTATTCATTGTATATACCCTTGCATTACATATTAGAGTAGATTGCTTTCACACTTGTATATATGTTTGTTTTCAGTCTTATATATATGGATTGGGGTGATATCACCACCCCAAGTGATTACTGATGTTGTCTATTGAGATCAAGTAGGTTACAGGTTATGCCAGAGATGGTGAGGTTCTCATGCGCTCTACGATGAGCACATGTCCCCAAGTTGGAGCCAAATGTTATCCCCCACTTTTAGGGATAACTAGGAGATTATGTCTTGAGTCCCACAGGTCCTAGACATGGAGTACCAAAAGCCGTATTGACTTGAGCATAGCCCTGGAGGGCCCATATTTTCTCCCTTTCAATGCATCCACTTTGTCAGTAGGAACAACAACATCCATCACCTTTGGCTTGGTCTAGTATCAAAGATGGTTCTTGCTCCATGAGGTAATGAGTCCGGGTATCATGGTATGTTTCACTCTGATCCTCAAAACCTTTGAATATGTGCATTTGATTCCTTTTGTTTCTAACGGGTGCTTGGATCTTATACTTGTCCACTTGACCATGTCTAGGGGGAATGACAGGATTCCCTAGAAAGATTGTGTCCATAGGTTTTGAGTTGCCACTGGGTGGATTTATGAAAAACCATTGTTTGTTCCCGTCATACATACCACTTTCCATATTATCTCTCTCTCACCCATCCCATTACACTCGTCTGGGCATAAGGTTAGCCAATCATTTAGGGGTTGTACCTTACCTTGTGGGAATAATGGGCTAAAGGCCTGCAGGTTAAAAGCAACTGACAATAAAAGCCTAACAATAAAACCTCGAGATGCTTCACCTAGGGGTCCCTAAGAAAGCAATAAAATCTTCTCAGCAAGAAACAAAGGGACCCATAAGAAATAACAAAACAAGACCTAGTTAAGGGATAGGGGGTCTCATCATGAGCCAATCTATTAGGTCCATGGGTACCTAAAGGTATGACACTACTAGAAGCTGGTTACCATGCCAGGGTAGTGGATCTTGGTTGCATGGCCAAGAGAAAGGAGGTCTCATCATGAGCCAACCTTCTCATTCCCGTGAAAGTGCTTGTGGGTAACATTGCCACCAATGGTCACCAAGCTAGGGCAGGGTCCCTTGACTAGCTTCTTGAAAGAAAAAAGTAATAAAAAGATAAAAACAATAAGACATGACCTGGTTAGAGGATAGGAGGTCTCATCACGAGCCAACCTATTAGGTCCATGATCATCTAGCGATATGACACTACCAACATCTGGTCACCACGCTAGGGTAGTGTCTCTTGGTGGCATAGGCAAGAGAAAGGGGGTCTCATCACGAGCGATCCTTCTCATTTCCATGAAATGCTTGTGGATAACATTGCCACCACTTGTCACCAAGCCAGGGTAGTGTCCCTTGACTAGATTCTTGGAAGAAAACAAATGAAGATAAAAGGCATGAATGGGCTTGGAAACATTTTCATCCATGACAGGTGCAACTCACCCTCCACAGAGGCACCCACTGGTAAGCCATCCCTGCTATCACTGCACCTTTTTCCCATGCATCCCCATCCACCTCACCCACTTACATGACTTGGATTTAATCCTTTCCATAAGCATCCCTCTTCCATTAGACACTAGCCCAAAAGGACGTCCCGTCACTTCCTCCAAACTTGCATTGCATACTTGTATAATGTCTTTGAGCACTTAATTGGGGTGAAAGGGGTTTTATGCACATGTTTAATAATATTTATGATGAGATGTGATTGAAATTTCTATGATCCCTGTGACTTATGTGCCCATGGAGGGCATATCTGTTGATGTGCAGGATCATGCCCGATGGAAAGGTACCATGTTGGACAAGTACACATGGGAGATTATTAGTTCAGACCTCCATGGGGCTGAATTTCCCACCCGATGGATGCTGAGATCCCAACATGGGGTAGAGATAGGGCATAGCATTTGTACTAGGGAAGAGCAAAAGAATCCACCCGAGGCAACTGCGCAGACTTGTACTTAGGGGGGTTGTGCCCCCTTCACTAGAACGTTGGCCTTGGAAGGCCTAGGACGTCACCCATGAGGTTCATGATGTCATCCTTGCTTCATGGACATTTTGGTAGATAGACATGGTAGCTTGGCATGTGTGGCAGGTTGGGCTAATGTTTTTCTCCAGGAGGCTACATTTTCCCTAGAAAGGGCTAACATCACCCTAGAAGGGGCACGACTTCTTGTTTTATCTTGATTAGGGTTTTAGTTTATGAAAATTTAATGCAAAACAATATTATTATGTATTTTGGCCTTGTCGACCTTTTGATGACCTAAAAAGTAATTAAGGTCATTGCTACTGTATAAATTGAGGGTTTTGACTCTCAATTTTTGATCATCTTTTACTCACCACTTGGTGAGGTTTGAAATTTGCACCCTATTCTAGGGTTTTGGATGAAATGATAAGGCAAACTTGTTGAAGGAAGCTTGTTTTGGCTATTTTTGGCATTTCTCTTGGTGGAAGTTTTACAACTAGGGTATGGCTATGTGATTTCTTGGTTAAATGTAAGTAAATTTCTGCAAAACTTCTTGATTGAATGGTTGTAGTGTTTTTTATTTGCATTTTGTTATTATAACTTGCTGAATTAAAACCATAGGTGACAAGCACATGTTAAAGGTCCTTGTCTCATGTCCCTACTAAGTTAATGAGCCATTTTATTTTCTGAAGTAAGATAGATCCTTGCCATTGCAACACTCTAATCCTAGTCTTCAAGCCTACCCGTCTTATCCTTGTCAATAAGATGAAGAAGGAGGGGAAAGCACTAAGGCCTAGCTATTCTACACTTTAGTGAGCCTTTATCCTCTAGGGTTTCATTGTTGAGGCCTTGCTTTAGCAACACCTCAACATTTAACTCTCTTGTCTTCAGCCATATCATTTCTTGCTCAAGCTAGTCGTGAAGTTTTTGTATTTTGAGCTAGAGAAGGAGGAAGACGCACTAGGGTTTTTGCAACTGAAGGGTTCACCATTTCAATAGAGAGGGTTCTAATTGGGCCCTTTCATCCGAGGAACCTATAAAGTTAACTTAGTGCATTTTTCTACATTAATAGTTCCCTATTGATCTTAATGATCCATCATTGACAAATATCATGGTCAATTATAAGAGATATAAATATGTTGATCTGAACACCACATCATATTCATATACTCCCTATATAAAATTTGATTTACCACTACCAGAGGGTAGTTGTTGGCACAGGGGAAAACCTAGGGTTCACTCCAAGAGCGTGCCAACAAGCCCTAGCTACTGTCCCTTTCAGCAACACCTGCGAAGCAAATGTAGTCTCACCCGAAGCAGCTAAGAGGGGGGTTGCAGGAAAAAGATGTCTACAACCAAGGGAATATCAAGTGGAACCAATACAACAATAATGTATCATTCATATATCTCTTATCATCTAGATCTACTCTGCGCAACTATACCTCTGATCTAACAGAATAATGAAAATAACAGTACAACAATGACAAAGATCCATGCATCAATCACACATAGTGAGCCGTCTCCCCTAGGGCCTGACTTCTTGAAGCCTTGCTATAGCAACACTTCATCATTAAAACCTCTTGTCTCTAGCCCTGTTATTATCATCATGGCCCTTCAACATTTGTAGCCCTCTTTGACTCCATATACCCTAATAAGGCACTAATATAAGACCTCCATTGTGTTGAAACTTGATCATACAAATAACCAAATACTTTGAATAACCTCTAACTCTTACTAACCCTATCCTAGACTAACCCTACTAACCCTGTTGCTGTCGTCACCTTCTTGTGATATAAACACTATTGTGCAGCATTCGTTTCACTTCTAAAATGATTGAATGATTGGTTAAGGCATTGTTAATAAAGTGTTGATTATGTTACATTGAATGCCAAAGTTTCTTTATCATTTGTTGAGAAGCAATATTGTAAATCATTGTTTTTGTACAAACATTGATTCACTTCATCAATATTATTATTCAATTGATTATTATCAGAAAAGTTATTGATTATATGAAGTACTAACCAACAAGCAAGCTTGCACATGCATAATTTCATTGTTGCTTTGTCTCGGGCAGGTACTCTTATTGGTTACTACTTCCGGTTATCTTTATTGGCCATTTAGACAAAATTTTTTGATCAGGTGGTGACTTGTGAGGGGGATTATTGTCACTTATCCTTGCTAAACCTTTTGCCTTCTCAAAACCCCAAGTCACCGGGGACGTCTCCCTTGGGCCTTACCTCCCTAAACAGAAAGAACCTTCCCATTGAGGTGACAGTGGTGGGGTTGGTTTAGTTACGCCAGTTTGACATCATTTTATCTGTCTTTTACCCTAACTACAAACTGTGCGATAACAGTGATAAAAATACCACCACAACTTAAATAAGGAGCGAGTTCAAACTTGTATGGATCCCACACCACCATAAGTCCCTCAAAATTTCCAACATAACTAACATCACAAACCAGCCAGTTTGGTCATAAAGAAGTCAAAAATAATTATTCTTTATTCTCATCTACCAAAGTTTCTTGTTAGAAAATAATATCAGGTTGTGTTCTAGAAAGTAATCTGTGAAGGGAAGCTATTTTCGGATCCCCTCCCACCCCCCTAATATTTAAGGAGAGAAGAATCATGACTTTTCCCTGGCTAGCGATTTCATGCCTCTAAGCGCCCCTTGATCGGAAATGATGGGATTTTATAGAGAATTAGAATTAGCAAAAGCACATTCTTTCCTATGAGAACTTCTAGTTTTTAATGGAGATATCTCAATCCCCAAACCCCTCAACCAGGAAAAATCCTTCCCTACTTCCTCCCTAGTCCGTCCCACCGACCCTACATTGCATGTGAGTCCCTCTCGTCTAAGAAAATATCTTCCCTGATAGGTGGGAAGTGGAATAGGAGTTTTGATCTCTCTGTACGATGGAACCATGGTGTAAAGAACTGCTCCCAAAGAACTTTCACCAGTCTTAGACTCCCTAAAACCCTGATTAATACAACACCTCCCCGAAGGCCCCATGGAAGGTCCCTCTTCCCTTGGAGGTCCTCGAAAAGTGTTGCATTGGTCAAATCCACTGCCCACCCTGGATAGAGTTGTCTATACCTTGAGTCTGTAACCCCCTACCCCCCGGGAAAGATCGATTCTACCACCGGAGGTGTAAAAAAGAGGAACCTCAACGTTGAGATTGGAGGAAGGATCCAAAGAGTCGCGTTCCAAGGCCGACAAAGAGTAAAAAAGGGAGGGGAAATGATTGTTTAACTTACCAACGACAATGTCTTGTAGCAATAGAAACCTAGCCTTCGTCGCATTTGTGTTGTCTTCCCTTCCAGTATGAGTCCACCCCTGGGGAGTCACAATGATGTGCCTTCCTGATCATAGATGCTTCCGACTCCTCCTCCATCACAGGACACTGACAATCATTCCATAATTGACCAGTTCTCTAGCAGATGGAACATCTGAAAGGGATTCCTAAATATTCTAGTTTTTTTCCCAATATTGTTCCCCTCCATTCTATTTCAATAGACTCCAATAATCCACTATGGATATCTATTTCCACCAAAACCTTCTCTATACGTTTATCTGGCGCCATAATAGTTGCTTCATCCACTTTTATGAAGTGACCTAGCTCATTTCCGATGGATGCAAGGGCCTTGGCGTTATAGAGCTGTAATGGTAGACCATGTAATAGAACCCAAAGATGGAGAAACTGGAAGTATTCAGTTGCCGGTTCGAAACATACCCTCCAATGTTTTAGCATGAGGATGCTGCCATCGATAGCCCACAACTTGTCTAAGACAACCAGGGTATCTTTTGGGGATTTGAAAATGAATCCAAACCAACCCTTGGAAAGAGTCAAAACCTTTGGTGTGTATCCTAGCAGGGGAACCCACAAAGTACTCACCCAATCTGGTAAACTCTGTTTGCACAAGGTTCGGTAAGAGAGTTTCCCCACTAGTACACAAAGAGACAAATGGCAGGACTCCTCTAGTTTGATGTCACCCCCCAAGAACTATCATGTTTTTTGACTTGTTTGGTTTCCACGCTTCCAAAGGAGGACCCTTCCCTCCCTGAGCTCTGTGAACTGTCCCTCCCGATATTCTAGGTTGAGTTATCCTACCTGCAGTGTCCTGGCCACCCACGGAGCACTGGGGAAAACGTTCTTGGTGAGGAAGCGATCCTCCAGATATTTGTGGAAAGTGTTTCAGGAGATGTGAGCCAGGCTCATCTCTTGTAACATTTGTTGGATCTGTAGTGAGCTCAACACTTGTCACTTTTTTTGTTTCTCCTCTATCTAGATCTCTTAGCTCATCATACAAGGTGAACAACCCAACTCTATTCCATATGGCCCCATCCTTTGCACCCATGAGTGCGCTGACCTCAACTTCCATCCAGAAGCTTCTCCACCCTATAGTCACCTGCCACCTTCCGGTCCTTCTGTCCTTATCAAATTTCAATCAGTCTAAAACTGAGATTTTAGTAAATCTCTAAAAAACTTAGAGTTAATGCTTAGGATCTCGATATTTTCTCCAGTCATAGGGTTAAGGTCCATAAATAAAAACAAGTCGCATCACAGTAAAGATGTACCACCATTGTAATAATGTTGTAGAGCTTCCTCTCCACCATGGTCGCACCCTCCTCTTCCTCTGATCTTTTGAAATCGATATTATGAAGGCATTAAGATGCATGGAACTTAAAAAGTAGAAAAATGCAAGTCTTATTAAAGTAGGGTTGGTACCTTTGGAAGAGGCTCTTTTTGAAAGAAGAGCACACTCAAATCCATTTTCTATTTGCTATAAATTGTTGTTATATTTATATATCTGTTTGATTACATTATTAAATATTCTAAACATATTTGTATTCCATGAAACTACAAGAGATTATATTATTTAGAGAGATGTTAGGATTTCATATTTTTAAATTTTTTTCGTGTAACATATAAAATAGATGACATACTATATGTGTATTGTTTCTCCTTTAACTTTTGATTTTATCACCATTTCAAAAACAATTTATATCTTGTATATTACAAACCAACCTCTATACCATAAATAATCTAATTCTCAATACTATAAGCCCCTTAGGCATTTCATTTACACTAGTCATTATGATTGTAACATTCTCTTGATTTTGTTAATTAAAAAATATTAAAACATTATCAAATAGATGACATACTATATGTGTATTGTTTCTCCTTTAACTTTTGATTTTATCACTGTAACACACCCGACCCCCAAGTGGATTTCCTAGGGATGGGGCCTCAAAATTTCATTCTCCTTAAATGATCAAACCCTTCATTTAGGGTTTCTACCACACTCTACTCATATAGACTTTTCCAACCACAGTCTCCATGCTCAAAACTGAGCCCAAAATCGAAGGATATATCTCTCGAATTTCTTTGAGCGTTCATTGGTTGAGGGCCTTGTGGGTCCACCTCAACCATACTATTTCCAAGTTCCTTCCTCCACGGTGGAAGACTATCCAAATTCCAATTCCATGACTGGACTTAATCTCTTTCTCCTATGTCAGCAGTGGAGGGAATTGGTGCTTCGACGCTTCATGCCCCTTTACTATCTACACACGAAATCGCCTGGAGCTTCGAACCTTCGAAGTCCCGTAATATCACCACGTGGCTCTGAATTTCAGGCCATTTGGTCTCTCTACCATACTACATCCTAGATCCTTCAGAGTCCTGAAGTCCTAGACTCTCATAGTCCCGGTCACTTCACCAACCACATTGGCTAGGCAGACATGTATCATGAAATGACACGTAGGAGGGGTCAAGGTGACATGTTTTACGTTCCAATGGCCTATAGGGCATGTGACACACATGAATCCGAGTGACACGTGGCACGCCAAGCTGGGGTCCACGTCACTGCACCACATCACCCCCAAACTGATAGGATTCTAACATTCCTCAGATCTCACGGTCGAGATCCAACCACGTAGATATATATATTTACGTCTCTAGTTACCTCAGGGATTCGACATTCGGGAGTGTTGCAATGCAAGCTCCTCCTATCTCCCGAAGTGCCCAATCTCCGCACTCCAGGGACTAATGCCACATGTCCTTGGTATATCGACTGCTGGGAAAGAACCTGAAGGGTCCCTTGATCTACGGTTTTGGGTCCTTCGCGACTCCGGCCTTCGGGGTTTCAGATCCCGATCTAGTTGGTCAGACAGGTTCACCTAACCACATGGGGAACCTCCTAACACCGATCAACCTTATGGGTAACTGTAACTATCGGTCGTCTTTGGTCGGTTTATGACTATGAGGGTCGACAATACTCCGAAGTCACGAACTTGCAGAGCTTTGAAGTCAAAATGACTTAGCTTCCATAGGCTTAGCCTAAGGTTCCTAGGTATTGATCATATGGGTCCTCTTGAATGGACTTCGTCCGTTCGTCTTCCAAACGAAGAGACCTCCCCTATCAAGGCTTGAACTTCTCCATCCTTCCTGAGCTTTATCATGAAATGGTTAAGGGCTTGGGCCTGGAGTTCCGACCACACAACAAGGAATCTGAGAGAGGTATCCTCTTCAGATGGATAGGTTCAAATCAACACGATATATCTATCTCAACCGTCTTACAAGATTACGTATTAAGAAGCCTCAGGAGCTAAGATTGGGCATACAGAATATTAGTTGAAAGCATAAGTTCACAAAGAGATGAGTGCATACAGATATTATGACCATTACACACAGAAACCATTTATAAATACACATATATATAAATCCATGCATTCATCCACTTTTCAAGTTCAATACATAAAACATGGAAAATACTTATCAGAACCAGATAACGTGAAACGACTTCCGAAAGAGGTGCCAGTTTCCACCCAACCATAGGCTCAGTCACTCCTAACATATTTACCATTAGCCACCCTTGAGCTAGACCACAATGCTCTGCGATAAAATCATTTCTTCCGGCTCAGTGACAATAGGGATGGAGAATTACTTTCCTCCCGCAAGATCTTAGCAACGATTTAGATGATACCAAGCAAGGAGGACCAACCCCGTTTATAAGCTTGTATCATAACCCTGCTAGCCATTTTCCTTGCAACCAGAACACACTCATCCCTTAGTTCTTCCTTGAACCCGAGATCATAGCCTCTCGTCTCTGCACTCTTTGCAGGTCTTCCTCCACCCACCACACCTTCCCTCTTTTCCTTCCTCAACAAGATTGTGTGTGGCTCGAATTCCTAGTACGTGGCTAGGTCTGAAATCCTTACAGATGGGTGCTCTGCCCCATCCCCTCATTAACTCTTGAGGAGGTTTTCCCACCTACCAGCCTGACTGTAATTCATTTCTGTGTCAGAGGACTATTCTGGTCCTAAGAAATTAAATCCAGTAACGTACTGGTTTGGTGGAGATTAACACAACCATTCATGTTCCAGTTCACCATCTCTTTCATAACATTCATGGTCTCTCTTATTACACCCCCCCCTTCCAGTAGTCATTCAACACTTATCCATTTTCTAGTAAATAACATAATTTACATTCATTGACCTTTCATATAAAGGTCCATCAAATCCAACATTCACACATATTGAGTTTTCCATAATCTCTTGACCAATATAATTATATTTACAAACTGAGGAAAATAGAGTGTTACAATCAACATTTCAAAAACAATTTATATCCCATACTATTACAAACCAACCTCTATACCAAAAATAAATTAATTCTCAATACTATAAGCTCCTTAGGTATATTTCATTTAAACTAGTCATTATGATTGTAACATTCTCTTGATTTTGTTAATTAAAAAATATTAAAACATTATGAAAGTTTTTGAAAAACAATTACTTTACATATGTATCGTTTATCATGGAGAAATACCATAATTTAGTCCAACCCCCACACTTGCATGAACACATATATTATATTTTATATTTTGGAAGAAAATAAGTTGTTAAATATATATATATATATATATATATATATATTTTTTTTTTGATTTTTTTTTTTCGAAATAACATATATATTATATTTTGAAAAAAAAAAATATTGATTAGAAAATATTTTTTTTTAAATGAAACTCATATTATTAACTAAATGTCCAACAATATTAATAACAATTGATTCAACCCTTTAACCTTAACAACATTTACAACCACCAATGTAACTAACCCTTTAAACCACTTCTTAAATTATTTTTTTTACACCTTTTTAAACAAATTTTTAATTAATAAAACTGGTATATTTTCCAAAGTTAATTAGATTTCCCCACATTCATGTTCTTACACTACCTTCAATTTCTTTATGCAAGTAGGTCAAATCAACTCCCTAAATGAGCATTTTTTTTTTTCAATATTATGTCACCATTTAGCTCTTATAAAAGACCATCATAATTATGCATCAATCCAATTGATATAGTGTATAAATTTATTAAAAAAAAATCACACAATTTAATATATATATATATATATATATATATATATATATATATATATATATATATATATATATATATATATATATATATATATA